>APFE031074752.1:781-11603 GCA_000404065.3 Pinus taeda
TCATCTTAATAAAGCTATTCTAGTTTTCTTCCATATTCTTGTGTACTTGTTTATATATGCATTTATATGGTTAACACACATCTGGTCCTATGTTATTTATGAATATAGATCTTTGTTTCTTCGATAGTAGGATGTTGTTGTGATTCCACAGGTTCTTTTTGAAGCTGGGCAGATGAATAAGAAGTGGCAAAGCTCTATCAAGAAGGAGAGGAAATCAAGCGCAAGACTAAGGTTGGTCTTCTTGGTTCTCCTCTTGTCTATTTTCATAAAAGGAAATGAAAGTAGACTTACTTGTTTGTTTCTAAGATAGCCACCCATCTTAGTGGGAATAGCAGCATCCGAGTGGACACTATTCCCAGTAACAATGATACTAATAACAACAAAGACTGAACACAGAAAGATATACAATTCTCCACCAAAACTTCTTCTTTATTAATATAAATCTTCAGTACATATATGTCTTCGACTTGCGCACCCAGCTGTAGGCTGTCTGTGCACTCAGTTGTACACTCTTCCAGACCTCCGTACACTCAGCTGCAAAACCTTCCCCAAAATTACAGACTATAGATATGAATACAGAGATTTAATTCACTTATGATGACATGATACCTTCCGATTACAAATTATTACATCTCCTTAAATACATTTCATATTTACAAAAACCATGGTCCACATACCATGGATCCACAAAACAAGGACTAATACTCGATATGCGCTACAAAATAAGGGTTTATCCCATTCCCAAATCCCTAAAAGTATGTGCGATGAATATATCTTCGCCAGCTCTACATAATCAACTCCTCCTTTTGTGGGGTCTTTTACCCAAAACGTGGACCAAGTTGGGCCATTCACAACAATTTTTTCCCAAAAAATAAATAAATATAAAAGGAAAAAAAACATCCCTAGGAAATAGGGATCCATTATTAGTTTCCCGAAGATGGCACATTTCTAATTTTAGTTGTTTCCGCTAAGTGATGCTTTTTCCTTGATTTTAGGCATGCACGTCATAAAACCTCATTTTCTCAAATCTAGTTAATCAATGCCTCTAGAGCTCATTTTCACATTCAATCTTGAACCCCTAGCATTCTCGAAGAGATCAAGGAGCCTTCGGTGGAGTTGTCATCACTTTTCTAGGTGAGTTTTTCTTTTATCATGTTTTACCACTTTTTTATGTCGCTTTTTGTTGTTCCGCTTGTGTGAGTGTTGTTATTCTTATTTATCTTAATGGTTGTTGGCGTTTAAACTTATTTTAGCTTGTATACGTGTTGTTATAAGTTTTTTTTTCCTTTCACAAGTGTCACATTAGTTTTCTTGTTTTTGCATCAATGGTCGTTGTTGCGGCAACTCTCTTCTTATACTTGATTTTACTTCTATTTGATTAGTTGCTACACTTGATAGACATTTATTTACTTATACTTAGTCAGTTTTTTACTCAATCTTACATCATCACTCACTTATGCTCATTTTTCACACTTCCACCGGGCATATTTGCACTTGGTTTGGCCAAAGTTTGCCTTGTTGATTTGGGAACTACGCAATCCTAAGGCTCAAGCCACAAGATTAGACTCTAAAATTGTGTAGTGCAAAGTATAGGACGGCCTAAACTATGCACTACACAGTTCCAGGGGTTAGCCTATAACCTTAGACACTAAGACTGCGCAATGCATAGTCTCTGCCCAGGCTGGGACTAGGCATTGTGCAATCTCAAGCCTCAGGCTTCATCCTTAGTTGTTGGGACTGCATAGTGCATAGTTACCATAGTCAACCAGTCTCCCTTGTTGATTAAAATTACGCAATCCTTCTCTCCAATTGCCTGGTTTGCTGCTTGATCATGCTTTAAAGGTATATTTTCTTAAGATAATGTTTTCTTTCCATGAGTGTCTTTTTTGTCCACAGGTACAACACTTGTGAAGCATTTTATCCTAGCAGTCATTGTTACCATGCCACCAAAGAGATATTCTTTAAAGGAGACCAAGGAAAGAAGTACCAGGGAAGTAGTTAAGCAAACATCAGTAGACTTGCCAGTGTATGAAGACATTCAGTTGTTTATAGAAAAGGGGTCAACACTAACATGAAATCAAGTTAATGAAGCTATTTCATCAAAGAGACTTGAGGTAGATCTGGAAGACAACTCTGGAAGCAACACCAATAGAAAGCAACAATTCCATGGAGGATAAGGCAAAGAGAGATGTTGTTGATTGTCTAGGTGGAAAACAAAGCTGCAAGATGAAAGCTAATCCAATCCTTATTGAAGAAGATTTAGGAGGAGAAGAGAAGAGGAAGCGGATGATACAAAGAGTAGAGCAGAGAAAAAGAGAAAATAAGAGCTTGCAGGAAGTAGAACTGAGATTGAAGCAAGAAGAACAAGAACTGAAGGAAGAATGAGAGTTGAGGAGGAAAGAACTAGAAGAGAAGCACAAGTAGGAAGAATAATAAAGGTAAGGTACCATAGTAGAAGAAATAATGGAAATACAACTTGGAGAGAAAGAACATAATCAACCAACAACATAGGAGGAGGGTGAATAGATGCAAGATTGGGAGCTTGCTTAATAGATTGAAGACTTGATTGAAGTTGCAGATATGGAATTGGAATTGGAGCCATAGAATGAGGATGTTGACCTGATGCCGAGTGAACCATAGGTTATTTTTTATTCTTCATCACCTCCAACAACAGAGTTAGCTCCGAGCGAAGACGAGAATGTTTATCCTCTTGATGATGATTCAGTAATAGACTTGTACAATCTGTCTTATGATGAATTCCAGAAGAGAATTGTACAAGCACATAGAAAGAATTTTCCAGATGATCATGAATCACTTGCATTCACTAAAGAGAGGGTTATAGTTGCAGACATCAACAAGAATCCAATTTCCATTTCCAAAGCCAACTTGACTTTTGTAGGTGCAACAAAATCAAACACTCAGTATTTGATGGCCAAGAATAAGAAATTGGCACAAAACTTACTAGATGCCCGACAATAGATAGAACAACTCCTCACAGTAGCACAAAATGCAATCTCCACATAGATCTACTTGGAATAAATGAAAGCAATGATACTCGATGAAGTATCGACACTTGGATAGACCATGTGTGACCTCTAGGAGGAGCTCATAACCATACATAAGGAAAATTTTCACTTTCATGGTTTACAATAGTAGAGTAGAGACTTTGTCAAAAATAACATATAAGCTACCATTACTTCTGTGTAAGAGTGGACAGTGTGATACAAAGGGGCACCGCTTGACTTAGTGAATAGATTGAAACCATAAGGAGAGTTGGAGAAAGTAAGAGTTCTAATATTGATTCAGAACAACAAGGAAATTGCCTCATTCATTGGAATTATTCAGGTCCCAAATGTACGATTATGAAACAACTTGGATTTCATGGTGAAAATACACAAGATACCATCAGTTGGCTCACTCACCAAAGCCAAACGCAGACACCAGGTCAGGTAGGAGATTGAAGGATACTTTGAGTAGCTGAGACAAATTTCCACCAAGGAGGATTTGGAGATGAGTAGATAGAACATGCAGAATTATGTTGGTGGTCCTGTCGAGATTAGAAAAATGTTTCTCTTTCTCAAGAAGGATGTTAAGACTAGCTCCAAGTCATTGTACCTAGATGTTAATAGAGTCTAGATTCTGCTTCCTACCAGAAACCATCATGCAGTTTGGGGATGTCATCACACAATATTGAGCTTGGCACCAATATGTGACCAAGAAGAATCATGTGGAAGTTGATGAACTAGAGTTTCCCCAAACTCAAACTTCATAGTGTTTTGTCTTGTTAGGCTGTCAAGTTGTCTCTACCCTATTTTGTGTAG
The DNA here is from genome assembly GCA_000404065.3 of Pinus taeda. Taxonomy (NCBI): domain Eukaryota; kingdom Viridiplantae; phylum Streptophyta; class Pinopsida; order Pinales; family Pinaceae; genus Pinus; species Pinus taeda. The sequence continues at coordinate 4,603 of APFE031074752.1, forward strand.
AAAATCATATAGATTCATAAGCTCATGCAATGTATTACAGCATAGGACAAGAATATACTTCTACTTTTAACCAGTGGAAGCCAATAGATCGATGAAAACAATATGAAAAAGAAGAATATAAATAAACAAAACATAACAAAAGATGTATCTGGGGAAAGCCACTGCTCAAAACCACATAATCTGTATTGCATATATTAGAAATATGAGTGAAGATACAAAGCTTGTTCTCAGTAGAATAATTCTGCACACATATGCTCAACTCTCTCATCTCACAAGCAAGATCTTGGCCAAAACTTATCCAATTTTTCATCTCTCCAAGCCCCTAATCTCTTGCATAATTCCTAGGATTAATAGCCCATATATTCATGCTTCCAAAACCGCACAATCCAAACAGAGGATCAATCTCTAATGCATGCATGATATTTACACTTCAATAAATAATACCATTGATAGTACATTGTCCCTGCACTCTAGTCTCAATTGGGTTTTTCTTTGAACTGACATGTATGATTTTCTCATGAGAAGTTCTTCAGTTAACTGGAGTAGCACTAGTGGATGAATTAGTGCACCAACTAATTTTTAGTCCTCTATTAGTTCCAAAAACAATTTAGAACTACTTTAACTGAACTTAACTTAGTAAACTAAATGATCTAATTTTGAATTCAATTTAAACTCACACTAGACCCCTAAAACTTAGGGAGAACATATACATGACTACAAAAAGACTTCCAACTCAAAATTCCTAAGATAATTAAGTTAATTAAACTTAATTAATACTTTACAAGTTGCTATGAGAATATAATTCGTTTTTAATTCTCAGTTTAGTTCAAGGACAAATTAAACTAGAATTTTTTGTTGCCATTTCTCAACACTCCCTCTCAACAAGAAATGGATTATCAACTAACTCGATCCTGTCTCTGTGAAACTCGAATTTACATCTTGAAAATGCCTTCGTCAAAATTTCAGCTTCTTTCTCCTCCGTGGGAATGTGCTCTAACAACATAATCTGCCTTAATACACAATCTCTGAGATGATGACATCAGATATTAATATTCTTGGACCGATCATGAAAAACTGGATTTTTAGCGAGTTTGGTACAACTCTGATTATCGCAGTAAATCACAATTGGATCCATCTGTTGACCAACCAAAACAACCAGGATCTTCTTCATCCAAATGGACACATGCTTCCTGACTTGCATCCATGTACTCTACCTCTGCCGAAATGAGTGCAACTGATCTCTATTTCCTGCTATACCAAGAAACTATCGTTGACCAATACTAAAGATCCCTCCTGATGTGGTGTTCCTGTTGAATGGACTCCCTACCAAATCTACATCGGTGAAGCCTTAAATCTTCACTCCCTCTGTCCATCTGTACCATAATCTATACTGAGAAGTGCCCCTGAGGTATCTCAACACATGCTTTTCCGCCTTCCAATACAGCTTGGTAGACCTAACCATCAGTTGACTAAGTTGGTTAACTACATAGCACATATATGGTCATGTTTTCACCAAGCACATGAGTGAACCCACATGCTTCCTATAAACAATAGTTTCCACTACTTTCCCTGAAGTAGCATCCTCCTTCCTCCAGTTACCTACCAAAGGAATCTCCATGGGTTTTTTGATCTCCATGTAGAATCTCCTGAGTATCTCATTGGCATAATTTCCTTGAGACACAAACAACTCCCCATATCCTTGCCATACCTCCATGCTAAGAAAGTAATGCATGAGCCCCATGTCCTTCATCTCAAACTCTCTTGCAAGGTCCTCCTTGAAATATTTGATCAACTGATCATCAATTGTTAGTATGAGATCATCAACATAAAGTACAATGATCTACAATTTACCTTCCACCACTAGGTGGTAGAGGTTCGCATCTACTTCCCTCTTCATGAAGCCTAACCCAGTGAAGTAGCTATTTATCCTAGTGTACCAAGCATGGGGTGTTCGCTTCAACCATACAATTCTCTCTTGTGCGAGCACACATGCGAATCAGGGTCATAGGTCTCAAAACCTTCAGGCTGCTCTATGTACACCTCTTCCCCAATCATGCCATTAAGGAAGGTTGTCATCACATCCATCTAATGTATCTTCCAACCCATCTATGTTGGTAGTGCCAATATAGATTTGATTGACGAGTACCTTGCAACATGAGCAAAGGTCTTATCATAGTCAAACCCCTCTACCTATGAAAAGCCATGGGCCACAAATCTAGCCTTATGCTTCTCCACACTACCACCTACAACTTGCTTTACCTTGTAAAGCCAATGGGAGCTCACCACTGACTTATCTTTCGGTCTTGGGACCACATCCCAAACACTGTTACAAAGTATGGAGTCATACTCCTCCACCACGACATCAGCCCAAATCAATTGTTGCACTGATTCCTTAAAGGAAGATGGCTCTGTCACAATACATTCGCCCATAAGAGCCATGCATCCAATGTACCTCTCAGGTGACCTCCTTTTCCTACACTGAGAAGTGGGTGATCCCACATTCTCTCATGCATCATTGAACCATCTGTTAGCCTCTCACATGCGCTTTCTTCCCTCTCTGGAAGACTCTGCCCAAGTGGATGTCTCCACTCCTAGATCCTTTGCATGTGGTTGTTCCACATCAATATAAGGCTCCTCAGCCTTAGGAGATAAAATCTCCTCATCTGCGTGTAGCTCAAGCTTCCTCTCAAGGGAAACTCACATAGCCTTCTCCTCATCGAATCTAACATTCCTGCGAACCATTGTCATCTTGCTAGTCGGAAAGCACACATGATAGTTGTGAGGTGTATTAATGTACCCCACAAATATTCCAAACTTTGTTGCAGGCTCAAGATTTTTCCATGCATATTTTGTCACATGGAAATATACTGATGACCCAAAAATCCTGAAGTGACCAACATCTAGCCTCTTACTGGAATAAGCTTCCTCTAGTGTCTTCATCTCAAGTTTCTTATTTGGGCTATGGCTCTGAACATAAACCGTTGTGTTGCATGCCTCAACCCACAAGTGTAGTGGTAGGCCCTGATCATGCAACATTGCCCTCGTTTCCCCTACTATTATTTTGTTCTTCCACTTGTCCACCCCATTCTGTTGAGGCTTATGAGGTGTTGTCAACTCCTGTTTAATCGTTGTCGATGCATAGAAGTTCTTAAACTCATTTGAGACATACTTATCACTGTTATCACCCGGTAGAAATTTAACCTTCGTGCCCGACTCTTTCTCCACTAATTCTTTAAACTCACAAAAATTTGTGAAAGTTTGTTCCTTTTTCTACATGAAAAATATCAAGCATTTATGAGAATAGTCATAAAAAATATAACATAATACCCATGTTTGGCCATGGATGTTATCGAGAATGGTCCACACACACCTGAATGGACTCACTCTAGAATAGCCTCTGCTTGACTGTCCCTGTTGTGAAAGGAAGACTTGGTGTATTTTCTCAAATCACACATTGTATTTATCAACTTGCTCAAGTGTACCTTTGGGAAGACCAGTAAGGATGTGATGCAATATATTCAAATCCCCATGATCCAAGTGGCCCAATCACCTGTGCCACAAATCACCAACATCTCGGATCTACACCCTTTCTTCTTTTGTGCTCAAAGTAGCACACTCCTCTACCTCCATATTATAGATATTATTCACTTGAATCCCTATCTTCTTTACTTGAACCGTGGCTATGTGTTGAGGGAACATCTTTCCTTTCGAGAATATCACATCAGAGCTTCTATCCTCAAGCATGGAAACAAATACCAATTTCTTCCTTAGCCTGGGCACATAGACAACATTCTTTAAGGTGAGTGGAGCCCTCTGCTCCTCATGTAAAGTAATCATTCCCAATCCAGTAACATTATACTTCTCGTCGTCACCCAACTCGATATGCATCTGGAGATCTTTCTCCTCCAGGTCACTGAATAAATCTTTGTCACCAATTATGTGGAATGAAGCTCCACTGTCTAAGTACCATACACTTCCCATCATTGTTGACACCATATATGCAATGAGGGAAAATTCCATTTCGAATTGAGAGGCCAAAGCCTCACCCACCTCTCCTCCTAAGGACTTCTTCTTAGACTTTTTGAGTAGAAAATTTGTAGCAAAATGTCCCAACTCATGGCAATGAAAGAACTTAATTTTCATCATGTATTTATTCTTACCTCCATGATAAGAATAAATTTGGAATGGGAAGCTTTCCCTTTCCTCTTATTTGCCTTAATCGCTAAGGCATAGTTCTCTTCATCATCAGTCTTTGATGAAGAGCCAGCCCTGGTGTTCCTTCTGCATCAAATTCGACCACATTCGTTCCCAATCTGGTAGCTACTCTTGAACATTGACAACATCCTGATAACTATGCCAACTCTTTGGAAGTGCAAGAAGAGAAAGACTCATTATATAATCCTCAACAACCATGATTCCAACACTTCCAAGTTCCTCATGACACTGAGTGAACTTGGTCAAGTATTATGGAATCATCTCGCCTTTCTCCATTTTGATTTTTTGAAGTTTGTCCTTCATTTCCAATTTCATTTGGCCACTGATGTTCTGAAACAAGTCCATCAATGCTTTTCATATAGTATATGGAGTTTCCTTGCCATGGAGACTTGAGACAATGTGGTCTCGAACTCCCTCAAGGATTATCCACCTTGCCTTCACCACACACTTCTTCCATTCAACCAAATTCCATGCATCCAATGTTGTTGGCTTAGGAATTTCTTGATCAACGAATTCCTTCAAGCCATTTGTCATGCGGAAAGAGTTATTTTTGCTGACAAAACTAACCTCCCTAGGAGTCTAAGACTCTCTAGTGACAAACAAGACAATTAAGAGCAATCCTTCTCTAAACATACATTATTCTATGAGAAACCAAGTGTTTTTCGATCCTACCTCAGGTCCAACGCTTGTTGTAGCAGCCTAGCTTCGTTGATCCAGATGAGCTCCTCCTTCACTTTGAAACCTGCATACACTAACAATCAAACGATTACATAACACCTGAATATTCCATAAAAAAAAGCATATTCAACATATAGACCAAGGAGTATATGAAACAATTCATTAACAACAAATCATTGAGAAGAATGGACTTATTTGTATTAAGGAAACAAAAAAGAAACCATTACAACCTGAGCCTTGGTGTTGTGCAGTTCCTCCCAGAGTCCAGCAAGGGTTTTCCTCTACTTTGACAAGCTCACCCACTTCCAATATGGCAACAAGAAATGATGGTAATCTCTCCTCACAAGTTAACAATGGAAGTCCTAATTCCAACAGCATCTACCCTTTGGAATGTTCAGCTTTTCAACCTCTCCCTCCTTTGGCCCAATGCCTGTATTTATAGCATTCTAGAAGAGGTTATTCAGTTCCAACATCAATGGGATACTCCCTCTTTTGGAGGGGGTAGTTCCTCTCTTGATGGGATAAGCTCCTCTATCATAGGGGTGCATGAACCATCTGGAGGCGCTCAATACACGTCAAGAACTCTTCTAGAAGGCTCTAGAAGTGACCACAAGTAACTTTTTAAAGATGAAACTTGCGCCTTTTGACCTATACAGGGGTACGCACCCTAGCTTTAGTATACAGAGCGTATTACTACGTAGGTCTAATGTATATGGAGTGCGTACACGCAGGCAAGGTAGAGAGAAACTGCGTACCCAGAGATAAACATGTTTTCAAGTGACTTTCTCTCTCTTTGAGGTTTTGACATGAAGAACAGAGGTATGGGGCTTGACAAAGAGGACATTGTGGCTATTGATGAGGCCACATAAATTGCAGATAGTCAAGGTGACAAAATTCAGTGTAACAGATTGCCCCCTAAAGTACGAAGCCTGTAATAGATAAGGATGTTAAGTCATATAAGAAGGGTGAAGTGCTTTATCATTTCGAGGATCATCTTGTGGATAGCCCGGTTGGAACCTGCAATTTTCAACACAAAATACATGTAAAATATCATATCATACTGAGGTAGGCATTCCCATACTCAGATTCAAAACTTTAACTATTGGACTAACTATTCTGGTACAAGAATGATTTCATAATACATCATAATCATAGACTCTCGTAGACACAGTATGGACGCAGCCATCTGTTTATGATCGGTCTACAACTTAATGAATACAAAACTCCTCGCAGCCTGGATGGTGGAAACTAGATCCAGGGTCTTCATTTCTGTTCCCGAATTGGTACGATTCTAGCCATGCGAATAAATGAGTCGATGTCGAACATGGTAGAAACCACTTGATTACCGGTCAATGATGTAACCCGTTAACAAGTGTGGGAGAAACCACCAGTAATGTCAATGGTTCTCAAAGTACCCAGCACAATCCATGAGATGTGAATGAATGAGTCGATGTCGAACATTTCATGGAATCCTTCGATCGCAAGTCAATGATGAAAAACTGACGTCGAAGGCGAGAAACCTGCCATTGATGCATGCAGACTCCAAGGTACTGACGATTCCTAAGTCAACTTTCTAGATAATGTGTTGACGTCGATAGAAAGCGACTCGTTGCAGGCAAGCCTGCAACGCGAAATCATAGTTCAAGTTGAAGAAATGTTGCTGTAAGGACTGACTCAATGATGATATGATGGATGGTAGGTATTCTGCAGTTGAATGTTTTGTTTCAGATCTCTTGAACACATAACGACACAACAGATGGTTTGGTGATAAATGACTTAAAGTCGACTCCCATAACCCGGCTAAAAATGTCAAGTGATTTTGGTCAACTGTGAGGTAAAGGATTTCCCAACCCAGGTGAATAAATAAGTGTCTTCAAGAGTGGTAGTAAGGTTTTTCTTGAGACAAAAGGATATCAAATAGGCTCATGCTTCTCATTTTTCCCCCACCATTTCTGGCAAGTACCTCTTTATTTTTTACAAGCTTGAGGAGGATAACATATGCTTGTTTGTAAGCTCATCCTTTGGATGAGTCAACTTAGTTTTTGATGCGAACCCTAAGAAGGAGTGGTCCGTTCCTGTTTGTAATAGAACAGGTCCTTTACTGTGAA
>APFE031074752.1:25237-98268 GCA_000404065.3 Pinus taeda
AGCGGGTGGAACAGTTACCCCGGCAACTTGCTTAATGAATAGACTGGAACAAGTTCCTCCACTTTAACCGTCTCGAGTGAAGTGAACCCCCCAGAAAATCCAAGTGAGTCTAGCCGACGTCTGCTCCAGGTACAGGTGGATCTTCCCTCCACCGTCACCTTGGGTAGAATCCTAATATAATGGTCACTAAGGTCACCAACAGCAACAAATAGTAACTGGGGGAACAATCTACACTCCGACAGCACGCAAGGGCAGAGTAACAAGCTCAATCCCCTTACCAGCTCCTTGACAATGGTCAATCCAAGGTTTACCGATAAGTGATCCCCTGGCTCCTCAACAATAATCTGAGGTTACCGTTTGTAATACGTGCGTGTCTGGCGTCGTTCCCAACGAGGGAGGATTGATCCCCTCACTGGTTCGGACACGAGCTCGTGCTTCTCCTTTAAGAGGAGCTTTCCCAAAATATAAATGTAACAGCTAGATTTACCCTATCACAAGATAAGCTACTTGTTTGGTTTAATAGTCTTGGAGAGTTAATTACTCACCTACTCCAAGACACTAGCCTGATCTATGTTGGTGCTTCAGAGCCCTAGAAAATAAAAAATTTCTAAGTTAATTTTACTTTAAGCGTTGATTTTAATGGTTGTTCTTTAAGACAAAGGTGATGGAGATGAAACTTGATGGTGTATAGACTCGACTCCAATTCTCTAAAAAGATGCACCTAAGATGATTTAGACTATTTTGCTTTTCAATGAATTTTCTAATTAAGAGAGTTAAGAGAATGCAATCTTTTGATAAAACAACTTTCTTAAAAGACAATCAAAGAAACAATTCTCTTTATCTTTTCAAAGCGCACAAAACATGACCACCCATTACTTCACGAAAAATTCCTTTTCTTTCAAGACTTCAAATGCTACTATAAAGCAAACTTCGCAAAGGAGATCTTTTTGTATTTTCCTATTTAATAAAGCATGTAAAACTAATCTAATCAAAGCAATTCCAAGATCTATGAAAATCTATGAAAAGTTCACTCAAAAGCAAATCAAAGGAAATTTACCTAATCTTTCACTAACAAGTAAATCTAAGAAGCAAAAGCCTACTAAGATGATTCTGGGATGTTTTACTTGACGACAATCAGTCCAAGGACTAGTTTATGCAGAATCACAAACTAATCAAAACAAAAACTCAATCTCTTTTTGTTCTTTTTGAAAATGAAATTCACAACTTTAAATGAGCAAGCTATATCGAAATTTTGTAAAGAGACAACACAAAGGTAGGTCGCTCATGCGGGTAGACTTTATGACTAGTCCGACTCCTAAGAAGACTGACAAAACTAGAGATATCTAAGGCTTCGCAACTTCTAAACCCAAAGTCACTACAGGACCAATATAAAAATCAAAACCCTAAGGCTAAAATCTCAATGAATTTCACTAAAACTTTCGACACTAATGGAACAACTGCAGGTGAAGATTTTTGACAGACAACCAGTGGATCTGGGCAGTAAAGACTAACAAAAACAAAATCTAAAGGGAAAAAGTGAATTTTCTTAATTTTAACAGGGTACGCAGGCAGCCTGTTTAACCAGGTGCACCTACGCTCTGTGTACAAAGATACAGTGTACACAAGTACGCACTATGTCTAACACAGAGGGTGAAACTGCTATAAAATGAAGAAAAACTAAAATCAAACTAGACTCTAAGATAACCCACCCAAAAACACAGTCAAGCAATCAAAAAACAAAAGAAACAAGACTATTTTCAGATCAAAGTAATACTCAAAGGAAACGTCAATCACATCAATGGATTCCCCAGTGGAGTCGCCAATTTGTCATGCGGAAAGAGTTATTTTTGCTGACAAAACTAACCTCCCTAGGAGTCTAAGACTCTCTAGTGACAAACAAAACAAGTAAGAGAAATCCTTCTCTAAATATGCATTATCCTACGATAAACCAAGTGTTTTTTGATCTTACCTTAGGTCCAACGCTTGTTGTAGCAGCCTAGCTTCATTGATCCAGATGAGCCTCCTTCACTTTGAAACCTGCATACACTAACAATCAAACGATTACATAACACCTGAATATTCCATAAAACAAAGCATATTCAACATATAGACCAAGGAGTATATGAAACAATTCATTAACAACAAATCATTGAGAAGAATGGACTTATTTGTATTAAGGAAACAAAAAAGAAACCATTACAACCTGAGCCTTGGTGTTGTGCAAGTTCCTCCCAGGGTCCAGCAACAAGAGTTTTCCTCTACTTTGACAAGCTCACCCACTTCCAAATGAAACAAGAAAGGATGGTAATCTCTCCTCACAAGCTTACAATGGAAGTCCTAATTCCAGCAGCATCTACCCTTTGGAATGTTCAGCTTTCAACCTCCCCTCCCTTGGCCCAATGCCTGTATTTATAGTGTTCTAGAGGAAGTTATTCAGTTTCAACATCAATGGGATACTCCCTCTTTTGGATGGGGTAGCTCCTCTCTTGATGGGATAAGTTCCTCTATCATAGGGATGCATGAACCATCTGGAGCGCTCAATACACGTCAAACACTCTTCTAGAAGGCTCTAGAAGTGACCACAAGTACTTTTTTAAGATGAAACTCGCGCCTTTTGACCTTTACAGGGGTACGCACCCATCCCTTGACTTACAGAGCATACAAGTACGCGGGTACAATGAGCTTGGGATGCGTACACGCAGGCAAGGTAGAGAGAACCTGCGTACCCAGAGATAAACATGTTTTTTAATGACTTTCTCTCTCTTTTGAAGTTTGACATGAAGAGCAGAGGTATAAGGCTTGACAAGGAGGATAATATGACTATTGATGGAGCCATATTAACTGCAGATAGTCATGGTGACAAATTTCAGTGTAACACCATTATCCTCTAGAACAGCCTCCATTTTGTCCCTCTAGGCTATAAAATTCAATCTACCTTCCAAGGCATACTTGATCCAAAAACCGTAGAACGACATCTGCCGATCCTGAAGTATGTATTACAAATTCAAATTTCACCTGTAACCCAAAACTCAAAAATTTGAAATCTCCTCTAGAATATTGTTCTCAACTCTGATACCATGTAGAAAATCTTGTATATTCACAATATCATGAAATGTAAAAAATCACGGGACAAGAATCTACTTCTACTTTCAACTAGCGGAAGCCAATAGATTGATGAAAACAATATGAACAAGAAGAGGATAAATCAATGGCACATAACACAAGATGTATCTGGGGAAATGCACTGCTAAAATCCCCACTATCTGTATTGCATATATCATAAATACGAGTGAAGATACAAATCTTGTTCTCACTAGAAAAATTATGCACAAGTATGCTCAACTTTCTGAGCTCGCAAGCAAGATCTTGGCCAACACTTAGCCAATTTTGCAGCTCTTCAAGCCCCTAATCTCTTGTGTAATTCCTAGGATGAATAGCTAGTATTTAAAGGAAATTCATGCTTCCAAAATTGTGCAATCCAAAAATAGGATCAATCTCTAATACATGCATGATATTTACACACCAGTAAATAATAGCATTGATTGTACACTGTCCCTGGACTTTGGTCTCAATTGGGTCTTTCTCTAAACTGACATGTATGAGTTTCTCATGAGGGAATCTTAAATTAACTAGAATAGCACTAGTGGATGCATTAGTGCACCATCTGATTGTTAGTCCTCTATTAGTTCCAAAAAAATTAGGAACTAATTTAACTAAACTTAACTCAGTAAACTGAGTCATCTAATTTCCAACTCAATTTAAACTCATACTGGACCCCTAAAAACTAGGGAGAACATATACATGAATACAAAAAGACTTCCAACTCGAAATTCCCAAGCTAATTAAGTTAATTAAACTTAATTAACTATTTACAAGTTGCTATGAGAATAGAATCTGATTTTAATTCTCAGTTTAATTCAAGGACAATTTAAAGTAGAATTTCTTGTTGCCATTTTCAAACATTTTGTCTTATATGGGTACAAGTGTAAATTGTAATATTATTTGTAATTATATTGTAAGTGAAATTCCAAGTGTCAATATTGGAATATGAAGAGCCATGATGTAATGTAATGAGTCATTTTGTAAAGAAGTTGAATAGTTATGAGGGTAGCCCATGTTGAAAATGGTAACAAGAAATGCTAAAAATAGCACTACTAAAAATAGTTGTTTGAGTACCAGTGCTGGATTGGGCAACAGGGAATGCAATTCAGTGTGGATTCCTATTTTAGTCAGTCCATGGACTATAAATAGGAAGTAAAATTCAAATTTGATATTAACAGTAGTTTGTAAATTAATTAATTAATTTAGTTTGAGTTAATTAGTTAAGGAATTATGAACTTGAAGTCTATGTGAGGACATGCAACAGTTTCTCCTTTGATTGAGGGATTTAACCATTAGTTAAAGGATGAGGATGAGTTGTAATTAGTTGGCTCAGTTAACTAAGTCAAGTCCAGTTAGATTAATTTAACAAGTTCTTAAATTGATGAGATTCAGTTTGTTAATGCTTGCATGCATGTAACAACTGGTATTTTTGGATAACTGAAGATTCACTCATGGATAACTCATGTATGTCAGTTCATACAGAGACCCAGTTGAGATCAGATGGAGGGACAATGTACTATCAGTTGCTAGGATATTCCTTGTGAATATTCCTTACATGCAGAAGGAATATTATTCCTTATGGATTGTGTAGTTGGACCTGAGGTTACAACAGGTATGATGTGGCCAATTCACACATGTTATGACATTGGACCCCAATCAAAATTGCACAAGGAAATAGGAGCTTGGAGGACTTGTGTAGTCTATATATTCAGGCCTAGGTAGTCCATGAGCTTGATCATCAAAGTATAGAGAGATCATGATAGCTTTTGAGCTGATTCTTTTTGTATGTTGTTGAGGATTTCCACTTGATTGATAATACAGAGATGGCGTTTTAGGTTAGTTCTTTCCCCAGGTTATTTCTTCTGTATTATGGTTGATTACTTCTCATTCTCATTTATATATGAGGGAGAGAACAGATTGATCCATCTATCTATTTTTATCGGGGTGTCTCCGTATGTTCATGCTTGATGTTGTTCATGTTCAATTAAGCTTCCGCAAATTTTATGGTAGATGTAGATCTAGTATTATGCTTTAGTATATTGCATATATCAGTTTGATTTGCAGGTGAAATTTCTACATGATATCAGTGAGCTAGCTGATTTGTAGAGAAAATTCTACATGGTATTAGAGCATAGGTGATCAAGGAAGAACAATATACAAGAAGGGAGAAGTTGAAGTTTGTGGTTTCTAAATATTGAATTGAGTTCTTATCACATCTATTTCACTGATGGCGTTCTATGGTTTGAGACTCAAAGATGCCCTTGATGGCAGTTCGAATTATATAGCGTGGAATGATTGCATGGAGGTAGTATTAGAAGATAATGGCCTTAAGGACTTCATTGATCAAGAAGTCCTAAAGCACACTGATGCTACTCAACTGGTGGAATGGAAGAAGTGTGTGGCTAGAGCTAGGAGAATCCTCCTGGAGGGAGTTTGAGATCACATTGTCTCGAGCCTCCATGGGAAGGAGACTCCATTTTCAATGTGGAAGACATTGAAATATCTTTATCAGAATAGCAGTGATTAGAGGAAGCTGGAACTAAAGGACAAGCTTCGAAAGATCAAGTGTGAAAAGGATGACACAATCTCTATGTATCTAAACAAGCTCACCTCATGCAAGGATGAGCTTGGAAACGTAGGGATCGCGACAGTTGATGATGACATGGTGAGTCTTGACCTCCTTGGTTTTCCTAGGAGTTGGAATAGCTACCAGGACTTGGTTAATGGAACAGAGAAATTGCCAAATTGACAACAACTTTGGTCGGATTTGATGTAGGAGGAGATAAGAAGAAGCACCAGAGATGGTTCTTCATCCATGACAATGAAGAAAATTGTGCCTTAGCGAGTAAGGCAAAGAAGGGGAAGGAGAAGGTTTCTCTTTCCGAATCCAATTCTTCCCATGGTGGGAAGAAGTTTGAAAAGTCAAAAGTACGATGCTTTCATTGTCATGAGGTGGGCCATTTTGTTACAAATTTTCCACATAGGAAATCCAAGAAGGGATCCGACGAAGGATCTCAAGGTGAGGCACTTGCTTCACAGTTCGAGTTGGATTTCACACTCTTTGCATGCATGGTTTCATCCATGGTGGGAAGTGGTTGGTTTCTTGACAGTGGAGCTTCTTTCCACATGACCGGTGACAAGATTTTGTTCAGTACTTTGGAGGAGAAAGATCTCCAGATACTCATAATGATAGGTAATGATGAAAAGTATAGTGTCTTAGGTGTAGGCATGGTTATTTTTCAGAGGGAGCATGGAGCTCGCCTTACCTTGACCAATGTCAAGAATGTACCAGGACTGAAGAGAAACTTGGTGTCGATCGCAATGTTGGAAGACAGAGGCTATGATGTAGTCTTTAGTAAGGGAAAGGTTTTCCTTAGACACATCATCACTAGACAGGTGCAGCAGATTGGTTCACGAGTCAAGAACCTGTATGCTATTGAGGTTCAAGATGCATGCAAAGCCTTGAGTAGCAAGGCAACTGATGGAGACTTGGTGATTGAGAGGGAGAGTATATTAGCTCTCAACAGGCAACGTCAAAAGAAGTCTCAGACGATTGTGGAGGAACCACGATTGGTGCAGCAACTTGAGGAGGTTATGGAGCAGTCACAATAGGAGAAACTGAGAGGAGATCGAGTAGAGACATTTACTCATGTAGAGACCTCTAGTAGGGGGAAACTTTGAGCCAGGTAGGCAAAGGGATCACATGCAACCATACCTCTAGGTAGGAGGTGGGGTGATGTGGAGCGATCGTCCCAAGGAGGAGGGGTAGGATCCTTGAGGTACCCAACCTCTTTGATTCGACTTTGCTACGAGAGCCTCGATGAGGAGTAGTAGAAATAACTGATTGGGTAGAGACAGATGCAGATGGAGCGGTAGAGAGAGCTACAGTGTAGGGAATCCTAGGACAACACAGAGCTAGCAGGCTGCAGCAATGCGAGAGGCACAAGTGTGTTGCACCAGTGCAGGGTAGCACAGAGAGGTGGGCAACTACGCGAGATGCATGGAGATGTTGCAATAGCATAGAGGTTAAAGAGGGAGCATTTTTCAGCAATAGGTAGAGCTTCAACATCAGAGTATGTTTCTAGCCCAACAAAGAGGTTAGTTGGGAGTTTTTTTGTTTTTTTGTTTTTTTTTGTTTTTTGTTTTTGTTTTTTTTTGTTTTTTTTGTTTTGTTTTTTTTTTTCCCCAAGAGTTGTTGGAGCAACCACACTTGGTAGAAGTGTTGCATGAAGAACATTCCAAAGGTACATGATTGGGTTCGAGAGGAAGTCTTTCTTGTTGAGAGGGAGTGTTGAAAATGGCAACAAGAAATGCTAAAAATAGAAGTGCTAAAAATAGCAGTTTGAGTACCAGTGCTGGATTGGGCAACAATGAATGAAAAATGGAAGTGCTAAAAATAGAAGTTCTATTTTTAACAGTTCAGTGTGGATTCTTATCTTAGTCAGTCCCTGGACTATAAATAGGAAGTAAAATTCGAATTTGATATTAACAACAGTTTGTAAATTAATTAATTAATTCAGTTTGAGTTAATTAGTTAAGGAATTATGAACTTGAAGTCTATGTGAGGACATGCAACATTTTCTCCTTTGATTGAGGGATTTAACCATTAGTTAAAGGATGAGGATGAGTTGTAATTAGTTGGCTCAGTTAACTGAGTCAAGTCCAGTTAGATTAATTTAACAAGTTCTTAAATTAATGAGATTAAGTTTGTTAATGCTTGAATGCATGTAACAACTGGTATTTTCAGATAACTGAAGATTCACTCATGGATAACTCATGCATGTCAGTTCAGACAAAGACCCAGTTGAGATCAGATGGAGGGACAATGTACTATCAATTGCTAGGATATTCCTTATGAATATTCCTTGCATGCAGAAGGAATATTATTCCTTATGGGTTGTGTAGTTGGACCTGAGGTTACAGCAGGTATGATGTGGAAAATTCACACATGTTATGACATTGGACCCAAATCAAAATTGCACAAGGAAATAGGAGCTTGGAGGACTTGTGTAGCCTATATATTTAGGCCTAGGTAGTCCATGAGCTTGATCATCAAAGTACAGAGAGAGAAACATATATTTTGAGCTGATTCTTTTTGTATGTTGTTGAGGATTTCCACTTGATTGATAATATAGAGATGGGGTTTTAGGCTGGTGCTTTCCCCAGGTTATATCTTTTGTGTTATGGTTGATTACTTCTCATTCTTAGTTATATCTGTTCATGCTTGATGTTACTCATGTTCAATTAAGCTTTTGCAAACTTTATGGTAGATGTAGATCTAGTATTATGCTTTAGTACATTGCATATATCAGTTTGATCTGTAGGTGAAATTTCTACATGATATCAGTGAGCTAGCTGATTTGTAAGGAAAAATTTACAGTCCAAAGGTCACAAAGGGGAGTTGAAGAGTCACCCCCTCTTATTATAAATAGAATCTCATAACTCATGTAAGGGGCTTTTGGGAGCCAAGATTTTGGATAGGCTTAGACTTAGAAAGAGCTTGGGAGTATTGTGAAGAGCCTTGGCTTCTCCATAGCATAGAGAGATTATACGTCATTGGAGGAGCAGGCATTCTTGACTTTAATGTTCCACTATTGGGGCTAGTAGTCCGCCAATGTTGTATGTATGAATGGAACTTTCACTTATAATAAAATCATAGCTAACACACTTTCATGCATATGTTGTGAATATAGTAGGACTATTCTTGTTGTATTTGCAATTTATGTTATTTAACTTAGGCTTATGCTTATGAACTATTTCTTTTTCATTTGTATGAGCCTTATTGAATTTGTGTTGTATTAATTCTCCACTCTAATTTGTGGACTATTCCACCTCATAGCTTGTGATGTCATTACGGTCACGTGTTCCTCCCAAGCTGCATACTATTACAGGCTACCAAGGGACACACTTCCTTTTCCCTTGTGTGTTGGAACCTTGATGCATTGTACTTGGTTTTCTGCAGGGTCACAAACTTTCTCTTTCCCAAAGTTACTATACTTCACTTTGTGCATTTTTGCAGTCAAGACATAACATTACCACCCACTGTTGGGATTCCTACTCCAAATTGTGTGAGGTCTAGTTGGGACTTCATATCGGTGAGATCCCTTGAATGTTGGCAGGTCCAACACCATCAACACCTTGCAAGGAAGAAATGACATCATGGTTTGATGGATGTCGAAGAACTAAAGATCAAAAGGGAGTTAATATCCTTTCAAAAAATAAGTATATTATATCACTCTCATTGATTATTGTTACTATTGTTGTTATTTACTAGTAGTTAGTCTCTTGTCTTTAAATTATTTTATTGGTTGTAATTGTTCTTCCACAGACTTCTAGTAAAGATTGCATACATATATTAATGGTTGCCTAAGTGGAAGTAGATGGAAGAAGAAATCAAATTTGTGATTTGTGCTAAGAGATATTGTTTTGTTTGGATATGAGTTCAAAGGGAGAAGACATATCAGCAAGATTGAAATTTGTGTCATTCTATGTGAAAAAGAGGCTAGTGGTAACTGAAGTATGTAGTAGATGGAAACTTGAGAGAAGTACAAAGCAATGGATTACCTCAGTAAGAGGGAGAATATTGTGAAAGTAAATCTTGTCAGGTACACTTATGATAAAATTTTATTATCTTTACTATTTCTACTATTACATCATATGGATGCAAATATTGTCTTGTTTGATGAAATAAGAAGTGTACAAAAGAGCTACCCAAAGTTTGTGAGGTATATGAAGAAATCATGTGCTTGTAAAGGAATGCTTGATACAAAACTCATCTTAGATTGATGGATCAAGATTGACCCTATATGATTCGTTGATAAAATTAGAAGAGCTTATGTGTCAAAGGGAGCAACATTAACTGAAAATATCTACTTTCTCATGAATCCTTGTCTTAGCTTCAATGGGATAGTTTGACTAAATCGTTGATGCAATTTAATAACATTACTAGCAGAGGGAGAAACTAGGTTTTCCATGGCAAGATCTGTTCTAGAAAGAACACCTAGTTAGTGTAACCGATGTAATTTTTTTTTAACTATAATAAATAATTTATTTCATGCCTTCTCATTTATTTAGGTTGGGTCTGCTTTTCGACTCTTTTTCTTTCACCTTTTCTTCTTTCCTCCTATTTTTCTCATCCTTTCTCTTCTCTTCTTTGCAGTTCATTTCCTGATGATGAGTCATGGTATTGACTCGAAACGTCGAAACTCAAAAATGAATATTGTGTATGCTCCAAGATCTCAAAACCCTCAAAATCCTCACCACATAAATCTCCAAACTCTAATGGTACAATTGGTCATGGCATCATTAGTTATAGTTTAAGAAGTACAGTTGAAAGAATACACATTAGGTAAGAGTTGGGTCTTAAAATTGCCATTCATATCCGTTACACTTTCACTATTATGTCCATTATATCACCTCCATTTCACCTTAATTTCGCTACCATGTCACTACATTCATCTCACTTTCATCATTATTGGGTCACACCTATGTTTTTCCAAACTTATTAATCCTTAGCATTTTTAAGTGAATTTGTGGTTAAAAATTAGAAAATAATGTGCATATGCTTATATCTAACAAGTGGGATGAGATTGTTAACATGTGTAGGTCAGAAGGAAGCTTCTAGAAGACATTTATGTGGCATCCTAAGGCCAAATTCGAATTTGAGTGGAGAGGATCATGAGGATATGTGTTACATTTCCTATTTGTATTGAAACTCTAAGAAGACATGTGTCTTATCATTTCCCATTTTGATTAGAACTCTAGAGGTATAGGGAGAGATTCATGGACTCTCATTAATGAGATGACTTCTCACCTTTTTGTATAAATAGGAGATCTCTCTCCTTCATTTGGTAGTTTTGGTAGCTTTGGAGATTTTGTAGCTTTTGGAGAGATTTGTAAACTTTGTTAGCTCAACTTGTTGTACTTTGTAATTTTGAAGAATTTGAATAAAGCTTTGATGTTCTCAACATAGAAGGAGATGTGAAGTAGATGTCATGAAGCATATTAAAATGTAAGGTAGAATAAATTTTGTTTTTTAGCTTTGCTTTGATTTCATTCAAGTATGTCATTTTATTGTTTTCAAGTTTAATAATTTAGATTTTCCATTCATGCAAGTTTAATTCATGTAAGTGTGTTCAACCGGTTGATTATAGATTTATCTAACTGTGTAATCTATGCTTAGCAAAATAGTCCAAGAAAGTATTTTCCAATTGGTGCTTAGAGTATTAGAGCGCACAGTAGATTAGTTTTCCTTTACATGTTTTGTATTTAATTTTATTGCAATTTCATTTTCAGTTTTAGAACAATGAAGTATTGAATCCCTCCAAATGCTATCACAAGGAGGTAGTTCTCCCAAAATTGTATAGCGGAATGATAAAACACTTCATTTAGCTGTTAAAGTAGATTAGTTGCAATTTCACTTTTAGTCCTAGTCTTTCATTTAAATTTCATTTTCAGTTTTATAACAATGAATTATGGAGTCCCTCAAAATGCTATCACAAGGAGGTAGTTCTCCCAAAATTGTATAACAAAGTGATAAAACACTTCATTTAGCTATTATCACTTTTGCTTTCATTTCATAGGCATTTTGCTGGTTTAGAGTAATCTAACTATTCAAAGTTTTGATTTGTTTTTATCTAATGTTCATTTCCTTTTCTCCCTTCTTTAGAAATTAGATTTTAACATTAAAAGTCATTAGATTTAGTTGTCCATTAACATTTAGAGATTTTAATTTAGAAGCATAACTTTTATTTCTTAGATTATTTTCCTTAAGCATAAGAAACAAAATTCCCAAAAACAACATAAACTATAAAACAACGAAGTAAGAAAAAGGTTAGCTAAGCACATATAATGCACCACACTTCATCAGTTTACGATACCCAGATTGATAATTTATGTAGAGCAAGTTAGGACACTAAATTGACTAGACATTTTGACAATGTTCCCAGGGAAGTGTAATTAGGAGACTTTATTTCTTACATCTAA
Source organism: Pinus taeda (assembly GCA_000404065.3). Classification (NCBI taxonomy): domain Eukaryota; kingdom Viridiplantae; phylum Streptophyta; class Pinopsida; order Pinales; family Pinaceae; genus Pinus; species Pinus taeda. The sequence goes on from APFE031074752.1 coordinate 37,325, forward strand.
AAAAAAAATTAATAATTTCTCGAGTATGCTCTCCTCCCGCACTTTGTGTGATCTGGAGAATCAGAAAAAGAATTTTTATGTTTAAAAGAAAAAAGAAAAATAATATATATATATATATATATATATATATCATTTCATTTGATTCAATGAAAAAAACAATAAACAAATCCAACTGCTTTGATAGGTTCAATTGTCGAAGATTGATTGATTATGGTTTGAAGTGACCCTTAAAACACTGTGTCCTATTTTAATAAGATTTTGCAAATTAGCTACGGAAAGCAGTCCTGTTCCGCAGCTAATTGTGTTCCGCATCTATTTCCAAGGTTTAGCAGGTTACATGCACCCAATGAAGCAACTGAGCACATGGGCATCTCTGGAATCGTCCTGACATAGATTCTATCCCTGTCACCCAGCCTAGATCGATGAAAGACTAGCTTAAGACCTCAGTCAAAGTCCTGTTTTCAGTACATTTACCTTGAAGCCTTTGTTGCTTGACTTTGGGAGCCAATAGATTCCAATCCGTTGTCTTGATTAGGTCTTCGCCAAAGCCTGTCAATGAAAAATCCAATTGTGCAAATCATCTGAGCTTTAGTTCAATAGGAAAACATTGATTTGTATATTGGAATGGTGAGAGACAAATCCATTTTTTTGTGTAAGCAAGATGAGTTTCATTTGACATAAAAGGTGCGGTGGCATTTTAACAAATTTCAAAGCATCATTTAACGACAAAGAATTTACATCAAGTGCCATGTTTGATTGGATTTGTTTGCTGGCTCTGTTTTATCCACTATTTCTTATTAGTGACCACGTCTGATATCAAAGCTAACTTCAAAATATGTGTTCAACCAAGCTTCAAACAGCCATCCAGAGGACTCTCTAAGGCCTTTGCAAGAGTTATTGAAGCCGTCGTTGCTCATAAAATCCCTGCAAGAATTTCCCAAGGCGATTAGGAACCAATAAGCATAACCAACAGACCTGCAAAAAAAAATTTCAACCACAACATTTGCCAGAAAAATGTAGAACTGTAAAAAAACGTTAAACTTTAACTACACAATCCGGCCAAATGAAAATGAATTAGGAAAAACTAAAACATGGGTTTTTTCAGGGACAAGGTCAATTAAATAATCCAGAAACGGTTTTAAGAAATTTGCAGCGGTTTGGGAGAATTTCTAGGTCCTCTAAAGTCCCATTTGGCATGCCGCGTGAGGGAAAACATATTTTAATTAAGGAACAGACTGTTGTTTTAACATGGCGTGCTTGAAGAGAGGAAATCCAATTTGGGAATTAATTATGTGGTGGAATTCAATCTTACTTATACCATGCCTCTCGTCTTTAATAACTTGTACTTCACCGTTACACATGTTTAACGACTAATTATATGACCTATCCCAATTGAACACGACTCTTCCAAACTAATCTTTCATTTTCAACCGAACTTCTCTGCTACACATGTTTAACGGTTATTCCTATGTTCTTTTCATTCTCGTAGGATGCTCAGTGCTTTACTCACTAAAATATGAGCGGCACAAGAATTAGTACTCGTGGATCTTGTCTTCATTGAAAAGTTGTGTGTACATGTTTGGTTTTATCATGATGTACCCTTAGTTGTTTATAAACTATAATTTGAAGTTTGTTGCTCATTTTCCCTGGCGCCAGATGACATACAAATTTCTCAATATGATTATCGATGATTTGTTTGCATTTGTGATCTTGCACTGCCTCTCAGTTTTCCGTGATGATGTCATCTTCCTTATCTATCTATATCAACGATGGATATACCCAATTGATTAAGAAATGCGTGAACGAGTTTGGTTTTGGAGGAGAGGATAAGAAGGATGAGGGGGTGGATGGCTTAGTCGAAGATAACGTCTCGTCCACAGGTGAAAATTCCATGGTTGAGTAGGTTATGAGGACTGCTGCAGGAAGGGTAGCTGTTAGGGCTGGAGCTTCAAATTCAAAATGTTGGTAGCGATGGAGATAACAAAACGAGCAAGCAAATTTTATTACATTGCAGGACAAGTGTATTGATTCTCATGATTGAGGGGATCAGCTTTGGGAGTTTCACCATCAATCTTCATTGAATCAGGATCCTCTTGCATTTGTGATCTTTTAAGAAAAATGAATACTATCTCTTACCATCATGGATTTGAAATGTAGGCCTTTCTGATTGTTTATTTCTAATGCTTCCATTGATAACTGTGTACGATTGGAAACCAATTATTCTTTCAAATGTTTACATCACAAGTTGCTAAAGGAATGAAAATGATTTATTGTGCAGTTGAAAAAGGAAACACACCATCTACCTCGTGGAAAAATCTATGGCAAAGCTTCTGAGTGGAAACTAATATTGAAAACTTTTTTTTTTCTTGGATTCTTCCCAACACAAAAAGAAAAATATAAAAATTTTGAATCAATGAAATAAGTAGATTATTTGCTCATTTTTTTGAAAGTTATTGATTAATTTTGGACTAATGATGAAAAATGAATGTCTAAATTTCTGTTCAATATTTTTAGCTACAGAAATTGTGCACATTCCACAGCTAAAGTCGTTCTGCAGCTAAAGCCATTCCACAGATAAACATCCATTTTGCAACTGAAAAACCTCACTGTTCAAATCAGCCCAACTTTCTCATATGAAATCAGATTTCGATGATTCAAGTGTCCTTGGAAAGATATTGACGAGATAAACACAATGAGAAATCCATCATCAAAGTTTGAAACATAAAATAATGAAATAAATTGCTGAAAAGAAACAACATTCAACTTGAGGCACTAATTCCGAAGCAGGTACAAATTCTTTTGGTTTTCCTTTGTGAACTTGTTTCATTAGTACGAATTCTTAGTTTTGTGTGTAAATATCATAACTAGAGAGATTAATCACCTCTCTCCTTTGATAATCTTACATTCCATTGCAGAAGAAGTATTAGTTTTTTTGCAGGTTCCAGGAGGAAGGACAAATGACTACAAGTGAATAATGTCTCTCTTAAGAGACCAATTTGTTTCATAAGAGGATGATCAACAACAAAGAAGAAACATGCTAATGCAAAATCAGATCCAAACACTTGCAAAACTTTCAAATACTATTGTCTCCATTACATCCATACTTTATAATAAACCATTCACCTCATTTCCCTTCATATTTTCCATTTACATTCACATACACTTTCCATTACTTTTTGTCCACTCCTAACCCACAAATAAAAGCAATAGGCTCAGTTACATGCTTATTGCCCATTTCCAGTACTACTTTCCATTGCCATCTTCCATTTTCATTTTCCCTTTCTTATCATTTTCATTTCATAAATAAACCCTGCTTCAATGCAAATTATTGAGTCCATAGTCCTTTGAGTCTAAGTTCCTTGCAAAAACACCTTGAGGCTTGCATGCCTTAATGGCAAGTCCTCATGCTTACAAACAATAGAAATACATTAACATCCCTTGTTCATCGGATCTTCTAGGTAAGTCGACATCGGAAAATTTATTCGTACCTAGCAAGATGTGTTTGGGCATCTTGACTCTCATTGTCATCAATGGTGAGAGTTCTTGTGTTGACTAGTGCCATCCATTAATGGCCACTAAGTCAAAAATTTCCTACTATGTTCGACATCAGAACATCTATTCACATAGTAGAAATTGTGCCAATGAGTTTTGAAGACATGAAGACTATTATTTTCAGCATTTTGGAGCAGATATAAAACAAATCAGCACTATTCAGCAATAGATTTAGCAAGTTTTAGTAGAAGTAATAAAAATTCATCTTGAATCTTTTATCCATGACTCGCTTTATCCAACCACTTGAAGAAAATTATGATCAAAATTTCATAGCCACCACACATACAACTCATCCATTTCAAAGGGTAAGTTAAGGTATGTCATTTTCTAACTTTTGACCATATAATTCCATAAAAAGCTAGAATGATAATTGTTAGAAAAACATTTCTCTTCCTCATTTCATAAAATTGCCAATACCATCAGTTGGGGGGGGGGGGAATACATTCATATTCATATCTTGCCATGTTCCTATCATATTCAGAAGCCCACATACTTCCAAAATCTATTAACTATTACATTATTATTATGAGCATACAATGGCTTTTCAAAAGTGCTTAAAGAATAATTGGATACAAACACAATCATGGTTGTCACACAAGAACCAACCATCATGCAATCCAATAAAGATGTACTTTGCAACAATAATCAAATTATCATTATGCAAAGTTCAAACATCAAAATAGAATGCAACATCAAAATATGGTTGTAACACAAGAACCAACCATGTTGCAATTCAAGTAAAACACTTTGCAGAAGTATGAAGTTATCAAATGATATCATGCAAAGTTAAGCCAAAGCTCAAGGATCAAAAGAATTAATGTAATATATATTGCATGAGGACATGCAATAGCTTCAGTTGGGGGGTATGTTGGGTCTTGAAATTGTCATTCATTTCCATTACACTTCACTATTATGTCCATTAACTCACCTCAATTTCACCTTAATTTCACTACCATGTCACTACATTCATCTCACTTTCATCATTATTGTGTCACATCTATGTTTTTCCAAACTTTATTAATTCTTAGCATTTTTAAGTGAATTTGTGGTTAAAAAATAGAAAATAATGTACACATGCTTATACCTAACAAGTGGGATGAGATTTTTGACATGTGTAGGTCAAAAGGAAGATTCTAGAATACCATTATGTGGCATCCTAAGGCCAAATTCGAATTTGAGTGGAGAGGATCATGAGGATATGTGTCACATTTCCTATTTATATTGAAACTCTAAGAAGATGTGTCTTATCATTTCCTATTTTGATTAGAACTCTATAGGTATAGGGACAGATTCATGTACTCTCATTAATGAGATGACTTCTCATCTTTTTGTATAAATAGGAGATCTCTCTCCTTCATTTGGTAGCTTTGGTAGGTTTGGAGCTTTTGTAGCTTTTGGAGAGCTTTGTAAACTTTGTTAGCTCAACTTGTTCTACTTTGTAATTTTGAATAATTTTAATAAAGCTTTGATGTTCTCAACATGGAAGGAGATGTGAAGTAGATGTCATGGAGCATATTAGAATGTAAGGTAGAATAGATTTTGTTTTGTAGCTTTGCTTTAATTTCATTCAAGTATGTCATTTTATTGTTTTCAAGTTTTCAAGTTTAGATTTTCCATTCATGCAAGTTTAATTTATGCAAGTGTGTTCAACCGTTTGATTATAGATTTATCTAAATGTGTAATCTATGCTTAGCAAAATAGTCCAAGAAATTATATTCCAATTGGTACTTGGAGAATTAGAGTACACAGTAGATTAGTTTTCCTTTACATGTTTTGTATTTAATTTTGTTGCAATTTCATTTTCAGTTTTAGAACAATGAAGTATGGAGTCCCTCAAAATGCTATCACAAGGAGGTATTTATCCCAAAATTGTATAGCAAAGTGATAAAACACTTCATTTAGCTGTTATCATTTTTGCTTTCATTTCATTTCATAGACATTTTTCCGGCTTAGACTATTCTAATTATTCAAAGTTTTGATTTGTTTTTATCTAATGTTCGTTTCCTTTTCTCGTTTCTTTAGAAATTAGATTTTAACATTAAAAGTCATTAGATTTAGTTGTCCATTAACATTTAGAGATTTTTATTTAGAAGCATAACTTTTCTTTCTTAGATTAATTTCCTTAAGCATAAGAAACAAAACCCCCCAAAACAACATAAACTATAAAACAATGAAGTAAGAAAAAGGTTAACTAAGCACATATAGTCCACCACACTTCATCAGTTTACAGTACCAGGAATTGATAATTTATGTAGAGAAATTTAGGACACTAAATTGACTAGACAGTAAGGATTTTTGAAGACAAAAAGAGTTTATATATTTTTAATTTGGACTTCATTATGATCTTTTGGATGAGAAGGAAGCAAACATATATTGCACTCAACAGCCGAGTATATTGCAACTTGGTTGACAAGTTGAAAAGTAGCATGGCTTTAGCTTGTAGGATTGTTTGATCATGTGCAAATGATAGTTTGATGATAGGTTGAGGCACCTTGAGATCTAGTACCAATATGTGGTACAAGAGGAATCCAATGAGGCTCAATTATATCTCCACTATTTTGACGAAGCTAGAGAGAATTTTGTGTACATCAGAGACAAGCTAGGGCTTGTGGAGATTACCCATCTCATTGAGAGGGAGTGATGATATGACAACAACATGGATGGACATTCTGTTGTTAGGGAGAATAGTCTAAGAGGCCCAAAGTTCTCCCCATATAGGTTTGAGTGAATGCCTCTTGGTAAGGAGACCCAATTACTCACCATGAAGAGTTGAGTAAGGCCTGTACTTGATCACTCACAAGGGAAGGGTTGAGTGAGGTATTTTAGCATATGGATTTGATCACTCACTAGGGAAGGTTTGAGTGAGGTATTTCAACATCTAGACTCGATCACTCACTAGGGAAGGGTTGAGTGAGGTCTTTCAACATTTGGACCTAATCACTCACTAGGGAAGGTTTGAGTGAGGTATTTCAACATCTAGACCTAATCACTAACAAAGTAAGGGTTGAATGAGGTATAGGGTTGAATGAGTGAGTTAGTTTCTAATAGTTGAGTTAATATCTCAACATTTTTGCCCAGTGAGGGGCCTTGATATTTGAGGACTGATCACTCTAAGAGAGTGAGTCTTGATATGTTGATGATAAGCCATAGGTTAGGTACCAACTAGGAAATGGCTACTAGCGAATGCTGATGGTTATATGTTGATGCTAGTGATGATGATGCTAATGTGAGAGATTCCTACTAGTTGATGCTGAAAGTATGTCATAGATTCCAACTAGTGGATTCTAACGAGATGATGTTAATGATATTGGACAAGGTTCATGATGATTCCTTATAACCTCTTCATATATCAATTTTGTCAACACGAGAACATTTAGATATTCATTATGAATACCTCCTTAGTTAAGAGGGAGATTTGATTTATGTAACTATGATTGGCCTTCATAATGTATATTTGAGTAATTTATGTATTTGTAAGCATGTTCTTCATGCTAAAACAAAAAGGGAAAATATATCTGAGTCATGTCTCTTTTGGAATTTCAAAAGAAAATGTTTTGAATTTGTAAAAGTTAAATTTTTGGCTTCAAAAGTTAATATCAGCCTCCTAGTCAAGTCAGCCTCATCAAGAATTCAAGTCATCTCCAAGTGAAAATTCGCACCCATTTTCCATAAATTAAACATATAAAAAGGCACTATATTCATCCAAGAGAACTCACATTCTGAGGTAGTAAAGTTTGAGGTTTGAGGTATCTAGTGAAGGGAAATCTAAGGCTGGGAAGATTAGAGGTCTAAGCCATTAAAGAAGGGTAACTCTGAGACAATGAATTATGAGATTTGAAGCAACCAATGAAGGACTAGTACAAAAACATTTATGAGGCAAGAAAATTTTGGGCCATATTGACTTGACTAGGAGGATGAACTGTGGGGTAGGTTTGACCTAGTTATTAAATAAGATGTATCTTTATTGCATTGACGAATTCTCTATTGAAAAAGGTTATTTGGTTTTTCCCCATGTGGGTTTTCCCAGGGTAAATATTTATGTTCTTTGTGAGGTTGTGTCTTTATGATCCTACTGTCTTAAATGTTAAATGGTTGATGTATTCTATGTAATTATTGAATGATGACATAATGAATAAGAATGTGAAATAGATTGAGTTATCGTTGAAGAGATAGGTGCTGCTTCGACCTAGCATCCACGGCGCTTGATCCAGCCTCGGCCCTGTTGGCCGCCTCGGTGGCTCCCTGCGCGGACTCACCCCTGTGCGGTGTTCATTTCTGGAGATCCCTCCCCGATCTATCCCCCTTCCTCTCCTTTCTCTAGGTTGGATTGAGGACTATGAGAGTTGAAGCCAGGGAAATCTCGCCCCATCTGGGCTAAGTCGTCGGTGATATGGATCTGTCAACACCTCACTGTTCTGCTGCAGAGGCGTTCATAAAACTGTTGGAATATCTCCCAAAGAAGAAAGCAGTTGAAGCCGCGAAGTTTGTTAAGCGTCTAGATGATATTCCTGAGATCGAGCTCCCTCCTGAGGGGCCGATTCAGGTTGCACTCTCACTGCCAGAGAGAGCTTTGGTCGGGCAGTTCACTGGACTCTGGCCCTCCCCCAAAACCACGGAGAGCTGGGTAGCAAGGAATTGGGCTCCGTTGATCAATCACAGAGTCACCTCATACTTCCTAGGGAAGGGTTTCTTCCTCTTCGAATTTGCTGAAAAGGAGGATAAGGAACTTCTATTCCGTAATGGACCCTATTTCATGGGCCCTCAAGGGTTGTATCTCAACAAGTGGATGCCTAACTTTGACCCATCAGTCGACGTTCCCATAGCCGTTCCAGTGTGGGTTAGACTGCCCAACCTGCCTATGCATTGTTGGAATTGGGAGTCTCTTAAACACATTGGGAACACATTGGGCAAGTTCATAGAACAAGCCAACAGCAAAGATCAATTTGATTGCGCTCGGATATGTGTCAAAGTGGACCTTTAGGTGGGCTTGCCTGAGGCAATAAAGATAAAGGTTTGAAACTGGGTGCACCTCCAAAAGTTGGATTATGAGCAGCTATCGTTTAAGTGCAGAAAGTGCCATGTCTATGGCCACTTTGCCCGTGACTGCCCAAAGAATAGTGAAGGGGGGAAAGCAAGGAGGAAGGATGGACACAGGTCAAAAGGACCAAATATGCTCATAAAAACCCTAGATCAGGAAATAAAAACGACAAGGTCCCCCAGCCAGGCCCCACGACTCAAGCTTCCCCCATGAAAGATCAATGTAACAAATTCACACTGTTAAGCTCAGCATCAGAAGACCCTAAAGGAATAGAGAGCCAGAAGGAAGCATCGTCCCACATGGAGGTCCCTTCGGGATCAAAGCAAGCTGAATCTAATTCAGACAATCAAAATAACATACCCACAGAAGATGCCGAGGAAGAGCAAGGATCGAAGGACTCAAAAGAGGAAGGGGAAATAGGGGATTCACACTCCTTGCCTAGAAGATCATTGAGAGGCTGCAAATCAGCTCGCGAGAAAAGAGAACAGGAGACTTATAAAGACAAACTCCAAGGAAGCCAACCAACCCTCGAGAAACTCTTGGCAAAAACTCCGAAGATGACTAGAAATCAGCACCAGAGCTCTAAAGGAGCTCTCCACTCAAAAATCAAGTGATGGAGATCGTCTCCTGGAACTGTAGGGGTATGGGGAGTAGAACAAAAGAAGAAGCCGTCAGAAGCCTGATAAGAACTGAATCTCTTGATATACTCCTCATCCAGGAGACTAAAATGGAGGATAAGTCCTTCCTCCACACAGTCAGTAACCTATGGAAAAGAAGTGGAGGGCAAGCTGTATCAGCCCGTGGTGCGTCAGGAGGACTGGGCACCCTTTGGAACGCAAATAAAGTTTCAAAAATCAAAGAAGTTGCCAACACCCATTGGCTGTTCACCAAGATACAACACATGGATTTAAATGAGACCTTCTTCCTCTTCAATGTGTATGTTCCAACCAGCGCAGGTGAGAAAATGAGCTGCTGGGATTCCATCAGAAATATGGCAGATTCAGAAGATTTAAAGAATGTCATCATTGTAGGGGACCTTAATCTAACCCTCTCTCTAGCTGAAAAGCATGGAGGTAGCATTGTAAGGGACCCGGCACGAGAATGGGTTAAGGATCTACTTCAGGAATGGGCCCTGATTGACATAAAACCCTCGTCGGGAAAATACACCTGGTCCAACAAAAGACTCCGTCCGGGGCACATCGCTGCAAGGTTAGATCGTTTTTTTGTACAAAGTTATTTTCTTCTCCTTGGATTAGATTCTAGAATGCATATTCTTCCATGCAGTTTTTTTGACCACAGATCCATCAAGCTCGATCTACTGGCACACATGAATCAAGGCCCTATTCCTTTTAAATTCAGCCCCCTCTGGGTTAAAGAACAGACCTTCATGCAGCTGGTAAAAGATACTTGAAAGCAACCAGTCAATGGTTTTGCCTTCTATGTATGGGAGGAAAAGCTCAAGAGAGTGAAAGCTGCTTTGAAATCTTGGGACAAATCCCTTCCTAACCCAGCAGTGGAAAGGAAAAAGATCCAAGAATGCCTTGAGATCCACCATATGAAATTGGAAAATGAAGAAATCACAAAAGAAATTCTAGATAAGGAAGCTGAGCTACAAGGGAAATTTCTCAAGGCAAGCCTAGCTGAGGAAGAGTACTGGAGGGTCAAATCCGGTAGGCTTTGGCTTAAGGCTGGAGACAGAAACTCCTCCTTCTTCCACAAGCAAGCCCAAGCCCAGAAAAATTTCAACTCCATCTCAGAAATCAAGGAAGAGAACATAAGTCATAAAGACATTCAAAGTATAAAAAAGGTTGCATACCTCCATTTCAAAAAGCTGTATAATGAAGAAGAGGGATAGGGGCTTGTATTAAACTCTGTGGACGAGGTACCCTCGCTGATCACTACCAGTAAGAAGCAATACTTAGAAGTAGAAGTCACCAATAATGAAATTAAAACAACTCTCTTCGCAATGGAGCCAGATAAGGCCCGGGGGCCGGATGGCTTCACAGCTAGATTCTTGCAGAGTTGTTGGCAAATAGTGGAAAAATACTTGTGCAGAATGGTGAGGAAATCTCAAGCATGTCAGAAAATTGGGGGAAGCACCAACTCATCTTTCTTGGCCCTTATTCCTAAGGAAAAAGGTGCTAGCTCCTTCTCCAGATTTTGCCCTATTTCCCTCTGCAATATAGGCTACAAGTTGATAACAAAAGTAATTGCAAATAGATTAAAAACCATCCTTCCTAAAATCATCCCTGAGAATTAGGGAGGATTCATCCAGGGGAGGCAGATTGTTGATAATTTTATTCTGGTCCAAGAGGCGATACATTCAAGTCTGATTCGGAAAGAGAAAGGAATGGCCATTAAAATAGACCTTGAAAGTGCCTTTGACAGGGTAAGACATAGATTCTTGTTTGAGGTCCTCTACAAATTTGGCTTTGGACTCAAATTCATCAATTGGATCAAAGCTTGTGTCAGCGAGCCCTGGATTGCCCCTTTGGTAAATGGGAGGGCAACTGACTTTTTTAAAGCCACTAGAGGGATGAGACAAGGATGCCCTCTTTCCCCCTTGCTCTTTTTTCTCCAAGCTTCTGTCCTAAGTTTCCTTCTAATAAAAAAGCAGAATGATCAAGAAATAATGGGTCTGAGCATTGCAAGAGGTGTAAAAAACATAAACCATGCTCTATTTGCGGATGACACTCTCCCGCTGGGCGCTGCCTCCTTGTCCACGGCTAATCATTTCAAAGAAGTGTTGGATACTTACTGTGAAGGCTCAGGAAGTAGAATTAACAAAGGAAAATGTCACATTTACTGTTGGAACTCTTCCCCTAGATTCCTCCAAGCTATCTCCAGCTACATTGGTTTTGCAGCCTCCTCATGCTGGACCTCTTTTAAATATTTGGGGCTCCCTGTTTTCCAAAAAAGGGCCCTTAGCAAAGATTGGCTACCGTTACTGGAAAAATTTACGCTTAGAATTCACACTTGTGGATTTAATTGGCTCAACCTCGCTGGAAAGACAGTGCTGGTCAACGCTGTCTTGAACAACCTTCCTACTTACCAAGCTACAGTCTCGATGGCACCTACAGGTATTATGAGAATATTGGAGGATTATATCAGGAATTTCTTCTGGAAAGGCGGAAAAAATAATGAGAAAAAAATTCCCCTTATTAACTGGGACACAGTATCACTGCCCAGAATGGAAGGAGGACTCAATTTCAAGAATCTAAGCAAGCAAAAAATCGCCATGGGTGCAAAGCTTCTGTGGAGGATAATAGCTCCGAAGCCGGGTTGGGCTCAGGTTGCAATGTGGAGGAAATATTTCAGTGGACAGAGAGCCGCTGCCTTGACAAACCCAAACCAAAAACTGGAACGCTGGTTCGCGAACTGTGCATCAAAGCGGCCCCCTTGATCAAGCTTCATGCACATTAGATTCCTGGAAATGGTAAGCGCATCAGCATTTGGGATGACCGAATCATGGACAATGAGCCCCTCTCTGAAGACGGCTCTCTGCTGATGCTAAGAGAATGGATGGACAGAGCGGGCCTAAAAACGCTATGGGATATCTCTCAATGGGAAAACAGAAAATGGAAGAACTAGATTGACATTGAGGTACCTCACAACCTCTCCAGAGATCTCGTCTCCCTCCGATCCCTCTTGGCAGGCAAAGTGCCTTTAAATTCCAGGAAACCCGACATCAGGGGATGGGGGCCATCATCTGGTCATTACACAGTGGCGCTTGGATATAAACTCCTCTCCCTTCGTCCTCACGTTCCCCCTGATCCGAAGCCATGGCAAGGGATATGGTCGCGGACCTCAATTCCTAAAATCGACGTTTTCAGTTGGCTCTTATGCCATCAAAAGATTTTGACAGATGACAGGCTGCGCAGAAGAGGATACAGCGGGCCATCCCGTTGCTCGTTATGTGAGACTAATGAGGAAAATACCCCCCACCTTATGCTCCGTTGCAAATTCTCCGCTAATATCTGGACCAAGGCCTTAAAACCATGGAATGTTGGCTTCGCCTTGCCAAATCGTTGCGCAGACCTGTTTGCTAATTGGAAGTCAAGGTTTCCAGGAGGCTCCCCTCAGAACGCGCACATTAAAGATGCCTGGCTCGTCCTCCCTAAACTCATTTGCTGGCATATATGGCTGGAAAGAAACCAACGAATTTTTAGAGACAAAAAAGGTGACCTCAAGATCATATGGGAAAAAATCAAATGCCATCTATGAGACCGTTTGGGCGAATAGCTTGACAGAGCAGATTTAAGTGACCAAGAAGCTGTATGGGGTGCTCACCTTCATCTCAATTTCACTGATATTATCAGATCCCCTACTCTCCATAAAAATTGGCAAATTCGACTTGATGCTGTAGATTTTTCTAAGTTTTGCAGCAAGAAGGCAAGATACATTCTCTTTTTTGATGGGGCAACAAAAGGCAACCCTGGCAGATCCAGTGCAGGTGGAGTAATCAAAAATGCTGAGAACAGAACTGAACTAAGATTTGCCTGGGGCACGGGCTTCAACACAAGAATCCAAGCCGAAGCTCTGGCTCTCTTTCAGGGCCTCAAGCAGCTCATATCCCTAGGTATCAAAGATGCAACTGTTTTTGGGGACTCCGAATCCATCATAAAGATCATTGTAGACAACTCCCATCCTCCTGATCTAAGGCTCTCAAGATTGATGAACAGAATTAGAACTCTTATAAATTCCTTTCATAACCTGGAATTCTTCCATGTAAAGAGAGACAACAATAAAGAAGCCGATGTTGAAGCCAACAAAGCGGCTCCCCTCTCACTAGGAGCCCTGCTAAGAAATGAAGACGAAGGCTGGAATCCCATCCCTTGACTATTAATTTAAAATGTTTTACTGTCTATTATTGGAGCAGTGTGTCTACTTATGTAAATCAGGAAAGATAGTGAAGACCAATCGTATGATAGTCCAAAGAATGCGCAGACTCACTAGGGGGGAAACCATCTGGTTCCTATCCGAAGAGAAATATGAATTCTGTCTATTTATTGTAATCTGCAATGAGGCATTTTTCGCCGAGAATTAATACATCATCTAATCGTTTCTGTCAAAAAAAAAAAAGAATGTGAAAAGATAAAAATCATCAAAAAATAACTATCAATATAAAATACACCTTTAAAATCAACAGGCTCTCCCTCCAGTTTAGTATTCTTCAAGCATAGATAAGGCACCTATCTTTAGAGCACTGAGACATGGCTATATAGCTTAACTTCTTGAAGCCCTTATCTCCAAGGGTGAAGGACCAACTTCGTCAGGTACCCCTACAACACCCATTGAGCTATCTATTTTATTATGATCAACATTGGCTTTGTTGTGGCTCACAACACTTCCATCCTTTATTGATGATGTCTCTTTTAGTGCTTATATACTTTTAGTAAGGTACACCAACCTAGTTATTTAGTTTTTTTTAGTTATACTTTATGTTTGGATGACTCTAGTCATACTCTTATCTATTATAATATGTATGTACTTTTTTGGACTCGCTGTCTAAGTTTCTGTTGTTGGTCTTGTTTCCCAGTGGCTAACTGTGGCGGAAATAGTTTTAACTTTGTTGTATAGCTTTCCTGATTAACAATATAATCTACTGAACTTACAATAAATAAATAAATATTAATCTTAACTCTTGATTTACTAAGCACCAATAAAAATCAAATATCTTGAAATACAAACCTTTACTCAAATTTTATACTCAAAAAAAATTCATCTTAAAAAATTTGGTCTGAACACTAAATAAATATGAAATTATGATAAATTTACGCTGATTATATTAAATATTAAATCCCACTAAATTTCTTATTAACTATTATTAATAAATAAACAAACTATATATTTAAATTAATTAAAATAATAATAATAACCTTTTCCATATATGTAAAGATAGATAATTAACATAGCCTAAAGTATATTCTTTTTCACATTACTCCATGAATAACTAAATCGTGGCACCAACAAATCAATGTCAACATTGAAATAAAGAAAATATGCTTCCATCGTTTTGCTTTATTGTGTCTTCAATATTATGAAAGTTGCATTTCCATGAACTTCGATGGGTCTTTGGGACGGCGCATCTATCATTATTCATTTGTCTCCATGTACTTTGCAATCATAATTTTATTCAAATTTACATCATATGTATTTATTATTTTAACCATGGTAAAATAAATTGGGTAGGATTATACACAATTGACTATGGCCCACTCTTAATTGCATATAAACACATTAAGCAGGACTACAAAACATATAAAAGTAACGATATGATTAATCCTGCATAGTTACTAAAAAGTCATCCTTTTGAGGCAGCACCTCTCCTCAAGGTGGGTTATAGGTACAACCCATCAAACCTCATATTGAATATTTGCAATTTGGCAATGCTAACACAAGGTGGTTTATTGTCTCAAAAGTTGAAGTTTGACTTGACCAAACTCAGTTTTATGAAAAAGAATTGATATTATAAAATTATTATTATAGATATAGATATAGATATGGAGAAAAACTATGAATTTTTGTTTTGGTTTTTTGAGATATAATTAAAAGAAAAAGTTAAATAATATATTCAATTAAGTTATAAAAAATATAAATAAGATTAAATAAATATAAATTAAAGTAAAAACAATATATATTATTAATATAAAATTTATATATATTTTTAATGTGTGTTATACTTACATAATATGAATATATTATTTAAGTAAAAGATTAAAACTATTGATGTTTAATTGTTATATGTAGTTGTGGCAATGTAAGTATAACAACGTTAGAATGGACAGTGTTACAAATATCTATGTAAATCTAGTACTTATTATAGAGGATGTTGAGTGTATTCATGATGTTGAAGTGTGTGTATAGAGTTGGAACATGAGTTCTCAAACTCTAGAAGTAGTTATGTGTGGTGTAATTTGTACTACATTTAAATTTTGTTGGGGTTCAATATGTTTCTTCAAAAATATGCACGTGAACGTCAATGAAAAGCCACTAAGGGCATTGCCACTTGGTACATACAAGGTGCATTTTCCCTTGTTAGGAACCAAAAACATTAAAATATCATAAGAAACCATGTAGCATGAAGCACACGTCCAAGATGAATAACAAATATGAGTTATAAAATAACTCATTAAATAATAGGAGAACCTTTCCCAAATGAACTAATACATTCATACATCCAAATCACATCTTCCAAAATAAAGACTTCAAGATCTCTATATCTACCTATCACATTGCACAGATGACCCCTTTATTAGGATGATCACTAATACATACACATTTAACCCCATAAATGCCCCTCTTAGGTGTATATCAAATACATTTAGTTCCATATATGCCCCCCTTGGGGTTACATCATAGTACCCTGTTCAAAAATACATTTAGTTCCATATATGCCCCCCTTGGGGTTACATCATAGTACCCTCGTTCAAAAATCTTTTTCCATAAATCTTTGAAGTTAAATGATTCACACGTGATGAAACTAAGTAATATGATTTTTTTTTATGCTTCTACTTTATTCTTTCCATTAATGATGATCCATCCATCCAAAGTTAATTATTTTTACTCTTAATCTTTGATGGTTGGTTGTTATATATATATATATATAATATAATATATAACCAATTTGTAGTAGTTGTTGATCTCAGATAATATCCTATTGAATAACGGTTTTGTGATGCCTTATTCCATGAATATTGATGAGTATTCCAAATTATTCCTTGATAATGTTGATATTGATCTTCTTGTCTTCCTTGACATCTTTCCTGGTAAAGAGGGTGTTAATGTGGTTTCATATTTGATGGTTTTACTTTACTCTACACACCCATTTTCATTTGTCTTATTTTTAGAAATAATAACATCCTTTATCATCTTTGTTTGATCTTTGATTAATCTATCCTTAGGGATAATACCATCATGTTTAATGTGTACATACTCTAAATGGAGTTTAAGTTCTTTAAGTATCTTATAACCTTCTTGAATGTTGTCTTCTTTCTCTTTTTGAAGTTGCAATGTGATGTCATTCATCAAATTCTTATGCCCTTCTTCAATTATAGTTTGCATTTCTAATTTTACCTAAATTATTTTAGGACTTCTTCAAGGAAAATTTCAAGGATGGAAGCTTATCTTAAAATTTAGAAACCTTGGCGAATCTTATTAGTCTCTAGTATGCAAATTGTGAAATGCTTGGTGATATTTTTGTAAAAATATTTACATTTATAATGATTTTATATTAGTCTATATAAAATTTTAACGAATTCTAAGGTAAAAAAAAATTGTACTATAAAATTTGGGTAAATCATTTTTAGAAAAAAGGAATTTTGTGAATATTTTTTTACAAAAAACATAGAAAATTAGCCCACCTGTGAATATTAGCCCCTAAAATTTTCCCTAGACTTCTTCAATCTTCTTGGAAATTTCCTTTTCAAGTCTTTTTGTAGTCTCTTAATCTAAGATCCTTGTTTTTTTCTTGATTTTGACAATGCTTCTTTTGTTCTTCCAATATCTTGACATCATCTAGTGGTTTTTTATAATCTATATATTTCTTCATCCTTCTTGCATTTTCCCATCTTTCCTTGCTTTAAGTTCTTAACTTCCTTAATGAGTTATCCATTAAGTGATTGGAATGTACGTAATTGATCACCCATATTCTCACGATCTTCTTTAAATTCCTCCTTATCTTTCTACAATTTAGAACTTTCTTCTTTAGCTTCATTGAATTCATCATTAATTATATACATTTCTTCTATTTTTTAGTCATTGATCTATTTTTTTAAGAAACAAATTTCAAATAATTCCAATGTGAAGTTTCATTTAATACATTTTTATCAATGCTCATCAACCATTGCCAAGCTTCACCATCAAAATAATGGATTCCCTTATAAGGAGTCAAATC
The DNA here is from genome assembly GCA_000404065.3 of Pinus taeda. Classification (NCBI taxonomy): domain Eukaryota; kingdom Viridiplantae; phylum Streptophyta; class Pinopsida; order Pinales; family Pinaceae; genus Pinus; species Pinus taeda. Next base: position 54,811 of record APFE031074752.1, read on the forward strand.
AATTTTCTTTATCATCGTCAACCATTCCATGGGATTGATTTCATATTTATCTTTATTTCTTCTCAAGTTAGTTATTGATTTTTATTCTTAATTGAACTCTAACATAAAAACTCAACATACAAACTCAATATATTATTAATAATGATCTCAAATACTTATGATCCTTTTCCTAAATATTATCTCATATTTTCTCTTTTCATTGGCTTTTGATCACCTCAAACAACCATCTCAATCAAAAGTTTATGTAGTGACCCCTTCCCATAGGAATATGTAGTGTCCCAAGAAAAATATGTTGCTACATTCTCTTCCTTAGTAATGCATCACAAGTTGATGACTCAAGTTTCCACCATATCTACTACATGGTTGGAATCCAATCATCTAGACCAAGACAAAGACTTTCCACTTCTAATGATATGATAGTTAATAGAACTTCTCTTTGTAACAAAGTAGTAGGTTGTCCCTATACTCCACCAAGCCATCGCCTTTAATTGGGAGCAACATAGAAAAAAATGACTCCACTCTTCCACCTCATTTGAAACAAATTCATTGTTAAGAACTTCAAAATGATTTCATGTTTAGTGCATAACGTGCCAATGTCATGTACTATGTCCTTCTCATCCTAGTAACAAAATAGCTTTGTAATTTTAACTCCATCAATTATTGAGTTATAATATTTTAAAATTAAATTATGTCACTTGTTAGGATTGTGCATAATCTTGAAAGTGTGCTAAGTAGTAATACTATCTTAATTGATGTCATGTCATGCCAAGTATGATGGTTTATAACACCTTCCTTGAATATGATGACATTTGTGTAATGAATGCTACCACTTCTCTTGGTCATGAAATTTTCTCATAGAGGATGTATCATCACCAAATTTATTAACTCACTTATTGTGAACCCCCACCATATGAAATACATAAAATTATCTCCCATTTCATTACTCACATCAATCCAATGAACTATGTGGACACTTCCATTATATTTTCCATATCCACTTCCAATGTTCATGTGACCCGATGTCTCTAGAACCATGGGTTAATTCATCCATCTTTGGGAGAATTTGTATCAATTTCTTCTATGGCCATTCATGAAAGTATGCTTCCTAACCACTTTCTTCCTTGAATATGTAGAATTCTTAGAGGCTATCTCTTCTTTCACTAATCCTAGAAGTAACCAAAAGCATGCCTTGAACATATAGGGCTTATTTATTCCCCACAAATAAACTGAAAGGAATTGATCTTCCCCCACACATGATGTCTTCAACTAGTTTCAGCTCCTAACTTCTCATATGGTTATCATACAACATTGAGAATTTGATACATTTTTCACATACTCTTTTAAGAATTATCTTAAACTACCACTTGTTATACCTTTTGGTTGATTATAGTTGGTATTTAGAAGCAACCATTCCATCAATATATATTTATTAACTCTAGGGGAAACATTGTTACTTTCCATGGTTATCTAAGACCTTACTCAAGATAATACACATACCTACATTATGTTTTTTTTGGAAACTATCATTGCACCCACTTGTGTTATGTGCTCCTAGACATCATATAACTATGAGATCCATGGCCTGATTAGAATGAATCACCAACATAACACCATCGCATTAGATGGAAAGGCCCCATTAACCTCAATCTCTTTAATTAACCTCCATGGAAATGCCTTTTGCTTCTTATTTTTTTCATTGTGGCCTCCCTTGGGAACTCATAATTCTATTGATTTTTGTTATAGCATTATTTGGTCATTGTTGATTATTAAGGAATTTTTTTGCCAAATTACATTTATTCAAGTATCCTTGCTCCAAACAAATCACCTCTTAATGAATTTATGAATGTATATATGCTTTGTCTATGCAGTTTTTGAAAATGTAAAAAATATATAAATATTTATTATTTTTCCCTCTTGAGAAAAAAGTACAAATTTCATACACCTATCCAACTATAATTTCCATTACCAACAAACTTAACTAACTTCTAAGAGTATAAATAAGGATCATATGTTTGAGAATGAACAATTAACCATTCAAACACCTTTATGCTAGAGCATTTCTAAGATATCTTCCTTGGATTTTTATAACCTTTTCCCCTTTTCTTAGGATCCCTCTAGTTGTGAAATTTACTTCTTTGTTTGAGTTGACCAATGTATTGCACCAAAATAATTTCTTATGATATGCCACACCCAAACTTTATTTTGAGTAATGATCATATGATTCCACATGTGGAGTCACATATGAATAATGACCTACGAAAGAGGAGGTACCTGAGCAACTTCAAGAGGCCATAAATGCTTGCTTGGAACTTGAAATCGAGTAAGAATAGAGTCATTGGAAATATATTAATGAGTGGAATGCCTTGGTGAGCTCAAACGTAGCCTTTGAATTGTGTATAAGAATACAAATATTGAATACCCGACCCCCTTGATGCTACTTAGGGAGTTAGGTTCATTACACATGCTTGCTCCCAAAACCATTATTTTTGCTATAAAAAAAAATCACATAAATGCATGCAATAACAAGCAAAATTTTGAAAATATTCATTAATGAGGTTAAATCTCAATCAACTTGACTAGAAAATGAAAGTTTTCTATATGTATCTAATTTGTTGAAATCACATAATTGTAGATCAAAGAGCATATACATTCTAAACACAAAAAAAAAAACCTCTTCCAATTCTATTTTTGGATTATTGAGATTAGACAAGGTGCACAACTAAGATTATATGTAGATGATAAAACACACCAAAATGGGAAGATAAATAGATAAATGAAATATTAACATAGTAAAAACAAAAGTAAAAGGCATAATGAAACTTTATACTTTCGTATTTGACACCAAAAATTATATCTTGGGAAAACAAAAACCTTTTTTGGTGAAACGAATAGTGTTTCCAACTAATAGTAATGCTCTAGATGTAATAGAACAACTCACTTATCTTAGAAATACAAAAAAATGGTAAATCCTAGAAATATATTGATGCATGTAAAAACATAGGTTCATGATCTCAATTAAAAATGGGAGCAAGCCTTCATACATACTTTGATACCATGTTTGACAAAATAGAGTATTTCCATGTAGGTTAAACACCTTGAGCAATACGTCACACAAAGAAATCAAAGGTTTTTTTATGTGGTTAAAACCCTCAAAGAGGGAAAGACTTTTCCATGCTAGCCAATATGTCCACTTGAAGAAATAAATAAATGACAAAGAAAAATATTTCACATAAAAGTTTATCATAACTAATTATCAAAATCAGAAAAAACCACAATAGTCTAAAATATATATTTAAAAAATAGGTGTTATATTTTTTTAGAGTCATTGCGCGAGTGTGATTGGATATGTAATTGAGGCAATTAATGAATTCTGCCCAAAATTCAAGAAATCCCTTAGATTGGATCATACAATTTGTTATCTCCTTCAATATGTGATTCTTTCTCTTGATAGCATCATTTTGTTTTGGTTTGTATGGAACAATATGTTGCATTTGTAGTGCAATTAGTTGTAAATTTGTTGTTAAAATAATCACTTCCATTATATATCCTTACCCTATATAGTTGATGTACATATTGTTTTCCTACAAGGGTCTCATGGACCAAAATCATGTTAAAAACTTCACTTTTAAGCCTTAAGAAATAAACCCAAGTGCAGCTACAGAAATCATCAATAAAAATTAAGTAGTACTTGAACCTAAAGAAGGGAGAATGATGCAAGCCACACAAATGACTATGAACAAGTTTCAAAGGGGTTGATGCATGACAAGATGCGTAATTATCAAAATTGTTTCGATGATGTTTTCCACGAACACAACTAACATAAACACCATCTCTACGACAAATGAAAAGAAAACCAATAACCATATTATGCTTACAATGTTGCTACAACCTATGATAATTTAATTGTCTAAATTAATAAAACTAAAAAAACTTGAATAATGAACCAAAAAAATCATTAAATCAAATACCGTTATTCTTTACCATGTGATGCATAGAATTAATATAATAACTAATTTCCATGATATTAAAAAGTGTTTAACATCATTGTACTAAATTTAAAACACCCTTGAGAACACACTAATAAAATAAAGAAAATGAAATTTCATGTTTTTTATTTCCCTCCAACATATGTTAACTCCATTCCAAAAACTACATGTAACCTATTTCCCTCCAACACATTTGAACTCCCATAACATTTCAAGTATTCCTCTTTTGTGATCTAGCGGAATTGGAATTAAAAAAAGGATTAAGAAGAGCCAATTGAATTAACCAAGCATCTTTTGCACATGTCCCACATTATGAGCTTCGGTCACATACATAGAAGAAAATTATGTACTATGTTTGAAAATCCCACTCAATTGCTTATTGGCTACTTTTATTTTGCATTCCCATCTCCATACATAGAATAATATTATATACTATGTTTGAAATCCCACTCAATTGCTTATTGGCTACTTTTATTTTGCATTCCCATCTCCATAAATGAATGGAAGAGAGGGGTGTTTGCATGTGAGAGAAAAGAGGATGGGCATATCTCAAAGTATATTTTCTTCCAGAACAAGTCAATGCTCCCAACAAATCAATACCAACATCAAAAGATCAAAAGCTAATATTCTTCCACCATTTTACTTTATTAGGTCTTCCATTTTTATGAGAATCATATTTCCATGAATTTCGATAGGTGTTGGGTACGGTGCATCTTTCATCATTCATTTGTCCCCATTTTGGTGTGTAGGCATTATTTGATTCAAATCCAAATTAAATATATATTTTGACCATGGTTAGATAAATTGAACTAGATTATTGTGTAAGTACCTTTACAAATACACAATTGACTATGACCCACTATTAAATGCAGATAAACACATTAATAAGGATTACAAACTATATAAAAGTAATTATCAAGATTAATCATGTTTTAATTATTTGTTTTGAAAATGTAATAGCATGATAAGGAAACATCCTCACTGTATGGTGAAAGTAAAAGCCATCCTTTCAAAATAATGTGAGGTTCCCAATGCATGGTTTTCCACTATAGTTTGAAATCATAAAAGGTAACAACTCGCGTGGGTGGGGAATAGGTACAACAAAACAAATCTCATGTGTACTATCCTATTGAATATTTGCAATTTGACAATCATAGAGAAGGCGGTTTAGTGTCTCAAAAGTTATAAGCATAATCTATGAAGTTTGACTTTACTTTAGCCTTGTGAAAAGACATTGATGTTATAAAAGTATAAATATTAAATATCGATATTTTGTTAATGTTATAAATGAAAGCTCAACCTAATTTAATTATAAATATTAAGTTATAAAAAAGTACCAAAAAAAATTAAATGAATATGAATAAAATGTATAAAAGGGAAAATAGTATATAATAGTGTGTATCATAATGTAAATTTGTATACATTTCTTTATTAAAGAGCACATAAGATAACAAAGACATCTAATTTATGTTTTTTTTTTTTAAAAAGGGAGGGGTAGTTCCCAAACATAAGCTTAATCAGGCCCTCTTTTATTGTTACAATATACATATCAGAACAAGCTGATAAGTGTCACATCGCAGCCATCATATCAACCTGAATATTCCATCATCAGCGGAATATACGCCAGCATCCGCAGCGCTGCAGGATTCGATCGTGGTCGGGGTGCGTGAAATCGACTGCCTCGGCCACTGTTTCATGCACTCATGTGCAAAGACATCTAATTTATGTTATACTTACAAAATATAAATATTATTACTTAAGTAAAAGTTTAAAATTAAGTGGTCGAAAATGCTTCAAGTTTTATAATATTTTATAATGGATTGTTATATGTGATTGTGATCATGTATGAATGATATTTTTATAAATTATTGGAAAATGCTTCTAAGTTTTATAATTTTTGATAATGGATTGTTATATGTGATTGTGATCATGTATGAATGATATTTTTATAAATTATTGGATTTACAGTTGTGTGTAAATATAGTATTATTGGTAGATGATGTTGAGTCTTTTTATAATATGTGTATGTAGAGTTGAGGTATGAGTGTATAAACTCTAAAAGTAGTTATGTGTGGTGTAGTTTGCACTAAATTTTATTTGGTTTCAAGATGATTCCCCAAAACAATGCCTATGAACATCAAACAAAAGCCACTGAGGGCACTATCATTTCATACCTATGAGGTGTATTACCCCTTGTTAGGAACCAAAACCTTAAAATGTAATTAGAAACCATGTAGCATGGAGAAAAAATCCAAGATAGATAATATAGATGAGTTACACAGTACCTCCTCAAATAATAAGAGAACCTCCTCCAAATACCCCAAGACATTCATACATCCAAATCACATCTTTCACAATCATCACTACATCATCTCTATATATATCTAACACATTGCACATGTGACCCCCTTATTTGGATGACCACTATTACATAATATTTACTCCATTACATATTTTGGAACCCCATATATGCCCCTCTTGGGTCATATTATACACATTTAACGTCATATATGCCCCCATTAGGGTCATATCACAATAACCTCCTTCAAAAAGCATTATTTTCAAAGTGTCGTAGTTAAAGGATTTACATGTTATGAAACCAACTAATATAAGTTTATTATATTCCTACTATTTTCTTTCTATTTATGATGATACATTCATCCAAATTCAATTCTTTTTAGTCCTTATCCTTAATCATTAATTATTGCATTTAAAGTTATTTCCTTTGATTCCATGTATTATTTGTGTACTTTTACAATTTATAGTAACTATTGGTCTCTAATGGTAGCCTATTGTGCAATGATTTTGTGATGCCATGTCCCATGACTATTAATGAGTATCCCATCATCTTCCTAAATAATGGTGATATCAATCTCATTGTCTTACTTGAAATTTTTCTCACTAATGAGAATGTTGATATTTCACACTAATTTCCCTCACTCTACACACTAATTGCATATATCTTCCTTTTGTAGATAGTACCATCCTCTATCCTCATTGCTTGGTATTTGATTCCATGTGTTGTTTTTGTAATTTTACAATTTGTAATAGTTGTTGGTCTCTAATAATATCATATTTGGTAATGGTTTTATGATGCCATGTTCTATGAATATTGATGGGTATTCCATCTTCATCTTGATAATGTTGATATCAATCTTATTGTCTTCCTTTGAAATTTTTACTTGGTAATGAGAGTGCTGATATGGTTTCACATATGATGTTTTACCATTACTCTACACACTCATTTCATTTGTCTTATTTTTGTAGATAATATCATCCTCATCCTCTTTGCTAGGCATTTAATTACCCTATCCTTGGAGATAAAACCACCATATTTCAAATGTACATACTTTAGATGAAGTTCAACTTCTTCAACTAATTTTTTTTCACCTTCTTGAATATTGTCTTCTTTATCTTTTTGAAATTTAAATTTGATGCCATCTATTAAATTCTCATACCCTTCTTCAATTCTATAACTTGTTTCTAGTTTTACTTCATCCATTTTAGGGCTTATTCAATCTTCCTGCAAATTTCCTCTTCAAGTCTTTGGGTAGTCTCTTCATCCAAGATCCTAGTTTTTTTTTATTGATTTTGAGAATATTTATTTTATTATTTCAATATCTTGATCTCATCTAGTAATTTTTCATTATGGTTTTTTAATCTACATATTTCTTCATCCTTATTGCATTTGCTCATATTTCCTTGCTTTAGTTTCTTAACTTCCTTAATGAGTGATTCATTAAGTGATTGCAACTTACATAATTGATTTCCCTTATTCTTGAGCTATTCTTTAATTCCTTGTATTTTTATAATTTTGGAAATTTCCTTTCTACCTTCATTGAATTCATAATTAATTTTATGCATCTCTTTTATTTTTGAGTCCCTAATCCATTTTTTAGAAGAAAAAATCAAATGCTTCCCATGTGACATTTCATTTAATATCTTTATCAATACTCATCCACCACTTCCAAGCTTCACCACCAAAATAATTAGTTACCTTATAAGTATTCTAGAATGTTTCAAAAATTTTGACACAATTGTTATCCAAAGTACTATGTTTCTACCTTATAAGGAGTCAACTCTATTTTATATATCATCCTAAACCATTCCATGGGATTGATTTCATCTTTATCTTCATATCTATTAAATATAGGTATTTTTATTTATTCTTAATTGAGGTCTAAGACAAACCCTCAACTTGAAACCTCAATATATTATTAATAATGATATAAAATAGTTATGATCCTCTTTATAGTATATTCTATTATATTTTATCTTTTCATTGGCTCTTGAATCACCTCAATCAGACATTCTAAACAAAAGTTATGAAAATATGAAACTAACATACCTTTTAAAAGCCTAATTTGGAGTTGTCCCAGTGGTTGAAATTTATCTTGATGTATCTTCAATATTTTGGCACTTCTATGTCTAGAATTTCAGCTTGTAGTATTCTAAAATTTCTTCTCTACATTGTCATAGGTTTGACCATGATTTAACGTGCCAATTGAAAGTGATGGTAACTTTCTCAAATCGTGTTGTTTTTTAGCCATTTTCCAATTGTGAACTTATACGCCATGCCATGTGTTTAATTTTGAGATAATCTTTGGAAATTTTGACTTGAAACATTATGATATACTTCCTTTCTAATGAAACTAGTGATGCTCAAATTAGATCTCTCTATAATCATATATCATTGTTTTACTTAGAACACCTATTTGAGACTAGTTTTAGGACTAATCAAAGACCCTAACTTCCATTGCATGTAACTTAAAATTTATAGTGAATCAAAATATAAAAAATTTACCATATATTTTGAGATAAGTCTCCCCACATTTCTATAAAAAATGCCATCTTAAAAGTTCCCCTAAATAAGTTATCATCGTTTTACAAAGAACATTCGCTTGAGACCAGTTTTAGGACTGGTAAAAAACCTTAATTTGCACAACCTATATTTTTGAAATTATAGAAAACAAAAACCTATTTTTCTTAGCATAGGTTTTATGTTATGTCTCCTCATACTCCTGGAAATTTTAGTTTCTGAAACATCCTAGAAAAAGATATAGAAAAAAACCAATATGACTTCTTAAAGGAGCCAAACCCAAGGATCATATGATCTCAAACCAAATATTAGGAACCAAATCATTAAAATATGATAAGAAACCAAAGTACACACAATGCATAGAAAATGTGAGAATGGATAAAAACTCTAAGATATATAGTAGAGAATCTCCTCCAAATACCTCAATATATTCATACATCCAAATCATATCGTATGTACTAATGACTACATGATCTCTATATATAGTTATTTAGACATTGTACATGTGGCCCCTTTGTCAGGATGATCACTATTACATATACATTTAACCCCATATATTCTGCTTTTAGACTCATATCATATAATTTTATCCCTAAATATGCATCCATTGGCATCATATCACCCATTGGCCTTTTAAGAGGAATTAAGGACTAAGGATGACTTGGTTTCATGTAGTGATATTGAGTAAACCCTCCCAATATAAAAATGTAGTGGCCCAAGAACAATATGCCCCTAAGCTTCTTCCTCAATAGTGCATAAAAAGTTTGTGACCAAAATTTCCACCACATATATGACATTGTTGGAACCCAATCATCTAGACTAGGATGAAGATTAGCCACTTGTAACGATATGATATACATTGGAGATTTTCGTTGTAAGAAAATTATAGTATTATCCATCTCTCCACCACCACAAGTCATTACCTTTGATTTAGACCAACAATCAAAGCATGCCTTCACTCTTCTACCTCATTAAAAATATAAGGCATTGTTAACAACTTTAAAATTATAAAATGTTTAGTGCAAAAGGTATCATCCTAGACTATCATGTCCTTATTATCCTAGTAATGTAATAGTTCTATAAATCTCATTCCATCAATAACTATGTTACAATATTTTAAAGGTAAATTATGTAAACCCAATGAATTTTCCTTGTTAACGCTCAAATCTACCTTACGCTGAAATAAGGTAAAACTCAAGGCTACATCAAACCACGCTCAGCCTCGTAGCTAGCCCTACGAGAACAGGAGAGGGCTCTCTCCGAGTCAATCTCGGAAAAAGGTAATCAATGAGGTCGAGATGACTGAATTGATGACTAATTTTAGGCTAGGTATGAAGTACAAGGACTTTGAAATTAATTTTTTGAGGTTTTGTTGAATTCAAGGGAAAGGCAATTTTGGGTGCGGGAGTGAGGCACAACTTTTGCAGAGGTCTACTTGGGGCAAGATAGGCGATTGTTTTGATGCCTTTAAAATGATTGAATGGATAGATCTGATTGGTGAGAGGTTAAGGAGAGCAAGAAACTTTCAAGGATTCTCCCTAAACAGATGAAAACATGGAAAATTAAACAAATCTAAAGGCAGAGCATAGCAAATTTATGGATTCTACCTTAACACTTCATTTTTTCAATTGCAGAAGATTAAAGAAGGAAAGCGGTACACATAAACAACTTACAAGTACTGAAAGAAACACACCATCAACACATAAAGCCACATGAATCCCAAATAGTGCTGCAAAACCCTGGTCTTTCCTTTGCCAAAAATGCAGATAAAATATGTACAATAGTGTATCAAACTATTCCCAAGAGTCCAACCTCTCTACTGAATGAAAAATTTACATATATAGACCAAGTTATCCTCATTCCCTAACCTCTAGGGTCGAGATCCTCCTTCTAGGAGCAGTTTGAAACAAATTCTAAACATGAGCAGAATCTAGATGAACCAAACAACTGCCTCTAAAAAGAAGGAAACTGATTCATTATATTAATTTCTTGCTAATTTGTGAATGAATCATCTAGAAGAAGGTAAATAAGTGCCATGTTACCTTACATACATCAAATTACATCATGTTGGGTCAAAAATTACATCAAAGAGTGAGACTGGTGAAAACTAGCCGAATTCTTGAGCTGAAGGTGAAAAATTGGCCAAAATCCTCTATGTGCAGTGCCCTGATCTCTATGCGCAACGCACTTTTCTAGCTGATTTTGAGGCACTTAATTGAGCTCACAATAGCTCGTTGGAAATCCCTGGATGTCTACTTTCCAACCCAAGTGGAATTTTCCAATTTGGAGCTCATTTTCCCCCTCAAAACTCAATTCGTCCAGAGGTACTCCCTGCTGTGGCAAAAGGTGGTAGCAAGGTGGTTTTCATGATGTTTTTGGACCTTTTGACCATCCAGATCTCGATGAAATGCTTCGGAAATAGCTGAGCATGTGTAATTCTTCATGACAAATCCAAAACTACAAGCCATTTGTCATTTGGACCTCCCAATCTTCAGGGCCATGCGCAGCGCACTGCGCGTTGAACCAAAAAACCTGTTTTGCAAGCCAAAAATTTCAAAATGACAAAAATTTCTCCGAATTTGCTCAAATTCAGAGTGAAGACCCTCTATCATGTGTTATGCTTAGCTAGCGAAGCTTCAGCCAAAACTCGAAGTGGATCTGACCTCTTTCACCGTTTTAGTGCCTTGTTCAATCGGCTCTTCAGGATCTTCATTTTCGCTTAGCAAACATACATGCAAGCCCAATAATGAGTCTTCATATGACGAAGCATGTCCTTATCTCTTTTTTCCTTCGCCAACAAATTTTCCAAATGAGTGTTCACCCGGATGAGCATTGATTCTCGATCAATAGGTGTCAAATCACCGGGTCTCTTTCGGGTCAATTCTCGGTCTTCCCGGATTTTCCGCAACTCATAAAGTGTATGCTCATCTTCCAACTATTTGTTGCACTGCTCCAAGTAGTTGATCACCCACTTAGCCATCTGCAATTTCTTTTGTAGCGAGTCATTCTCAGTCCTTCGCTCTCGGATGATCTCGTTTAGCTCCGAGCTAGGAGAGCTAGCATCAACATCAATGATATCCATGTCCTGGCCTCCTGAAGGACCCTCATCAAACATGGGCCTCTTGCCTCTGTCCTAGATCTGTACCTGTGCTGAAGAAGAAGGCGAGACCCCTTCCACATGATGTGGAGATAATACTCGTTGTGCTGATGAAGTCAACGAGAACCCTTCCACCCTGGGTGGAGATAGTACTTGTCGTGCAGATGAAAATAAGGGCCTGTGGCCTCGTTGATATGTCATATACACTGGAGCATTGACATGCTCGTTCTCAGGAATTTCAAACTGTTGTGAAGGCCCTCCCTCATCATGAACTATCTCTGGAGGTGGCTGAGATGCTGTGAAGAAGTCACGAGAAATAAAATCTTCCCAAGTAAGGCCCTGCTGTGCCAACTGATGAACCACCACGATCTTGATCAAGGCATAATGATAAATATTGTTATGCTACTGTGCTGAGGTCTTCCTTTGTACAAGAGGCACCATCTTCTCTATGTTGCGAAACATGAAGTATGTAATGTTCATCATATGTACCCTTGTAAAATGCATCAACAAATGGACATGGTATGCATAAAGACGGGAGAATCTGCCCTCACAACTGAAATACCGAATGATAAGTTTCATCAAAGGTGCAAATTGATCATTTAGGTAGTGGAAAGGAAAAACCTTGCTCAAATGTTTCATATACCCAGGTTTAATATATCGTTGATAGTAGGATTTCTCTAACTATTGATGTTTATTCCATTGCTCTCTTACATTTGGTATCCCAATGGCCTCTGCAATAATCTCTGGTGACAAAATTAAATCAACTCCGGTGAGGTTTACATGGCCGTCATGTAAATGTAGAGTGAACAAATGAGCTAGCTCATGATGATGCTGGAAGTGTGAAACTGATTCACAATAGCGATAGCATGACTGACGGCGAAAACAATCCATTGCAAGTGGGCAAGCTTGCAATTGAGCCAAAGAAGTAGGCTCTTCCTGAGAGGCTTACCACCTTTGCCTCCTCTGCGAGACCTTCTTGGCACATTACCCTCTGCTGTAGAGTCACTATCATACTACTGTTCATACTCCGACTCCGTGTCTGACATGGCTTTTGTGTCAAGATGTCTATGATATATATAGTAATACAAATGTGATGGAGTCAATTTTCAATGTATACTCAAAACTTTAGTAATTTTGCCACAACATCAAACAAACCATGCCATTTTTAACAATGCTTTGTTTTCAATGATTTTACAAAAACAGTCCCCTTTTGACAAATGAGCAAAATACAATGTGTGCTCTTTGGAATGTTAGACTAGGGTGCACAAATGAGTTGGTTTTTTCATCAATGAAGGATGAGAGACATCTTACTAAACCACCCACATAGATTAAAATAGCTTAAGGGATGTATTAGTTATGAACCTAGGGTCTCATTTTCCCAAAACCCCAATACATCAAATCCCTTCTTTGAAACATGTATCAAACACCCTAATAGTAATAGGCAGCAATAACATACGTATTTGCAAGCTTGGAGTGAGTTTGGTTGAGTTCTGGGCGCATACACTGGTTTTTTTGTGGCTGAGATCCAATGCGCAGCGCTCAACCCCAATGCACAGCGCACACTCCTATGCATAGCACACACTTCCTATGCGCAGCGCACACCTAAAACTTTGTCCACGGGTTTGTAAACTGGTTTTTCGCCGTCCAACACTTGAACACACTCTTGCTTTGATATTTGGTGAACAAATAGACTTGTTTTCACCTTATATATAAACAAAATATCTAATTTGATTTAAATTGATTCAAAAACCCACTTTGTAAAGGTTGGGCACTTTTCACTTTTGGTCTTTTTAATACAACAATGCTTTTTGATTTTCTCATGCTTTTCTGAGGTTTGGACTAATGATCTTTTGTTGATTTTTTGCAGGGATCTAGCATTTTGGCTTAGGAGAAGATCAGAGACTTGCTCTGAAATTGTTTGAGAACAAAAAAAATATAATTATTTACAATAACAATTTTTAGTTCCAAAACAGAGTTTTGGACTAAAAATGTTTTTAAATGCTTTCTGAGGAAACATATTAAATGATAATATTTTGAAACCTACCTCATGGCCTGCAGGGTTTTAGTATGTGTATGCATGAGACTCAAAACCCTAGACTCTAGGACTAAAGACCTTTTTTAACAAAACTAATCATGTATGACAATGAAGAAAATGATTATGTACTTGTGTTTTTAGAGAGATTTTTACTAACCCTGCAGGGACAAACATGAGGGAATACAAGACAACCAGACCCCCTCGTCAGTCAATGGCATGTCCCTAGCGAAATGCAACGAAGTGGAACAAGCGAGACACCTAAAAATGACATGAAAAAGCGAAAAGATCTTTGACGAAGGGCTGTAAAGACCGACTCTAACATGCCTAATAGTGAAAGTGAGTTTCATAGTAATAATATCTTGATTGATGTTGAATCATGCCCCATCTGATGGTCTACAACATCTTCCTTGGATACAATTACATATATCCAATGAATGCTACCACTCCTTTGGGTCATTAAATTCCCTCATGGGGGATGCATTAGCATAATTTCTCAACTAACATATTTTGAACACCCAACATATCCAATACCTAACATGATACCCCCTTTGTTGCTCGCATTAAGCCAATGAACTATGTAGATACCCCTATTATATATTCCACACCCACTTCTACTATGTGGAGGCCCATGAATCTAGAATCACTTCATCGTCACTTCAACTTGGAGTTTTGGTTTATTCATCCACCCTTTGGGGCATTTTCATGAATTTATTTTGGATCCATTTATAAAATTATCCCTACCTTCCTAACGACATTATTCCTTGAAGATGAATAATTATTCCACCTAGGTTCTCGAATCAATTTTCCACATGAGTCAAATTTCTCAACTAACACACCCTCCAAGTATTTCCCCATTTTCATCATATTTTCTCCTTCCTAAATAATACCATCCCTTGAACTTGCAAGAATTATTTAAGCCCCACGACCAACCCAATAGACATTGATTCCCCCCACACAGAAGTCATTTCAAACTAGTTTCAAGTCCCACCTCTCATATGGTTGCTTACAACCTTGAGAAATTAATGAATTTTTCATATCCTCTTTTGGGAATGTTCACAGTTAAACTACCTATTGTTATGCCTTTGGTTGATTATCATTGGTTTTTGGAAGCAACAATTATATTAACCTATATCCAGTGATTCTAGGGGAAACATCACCACTGACCATAGTCATATAAGACATTACTCAAGATAGGAAACATACTTATTTTATACTCTTTTTGGAAACTATCATTACACCCACTTGAGTTTTATGCTCTTATAGATCATATGATTATGAGACCCATGGAGTAACTAAAATTATCCACCAACACAACATCATTAATTCTCGTTGCAAGGCCCCATTAGCTTTGCTCGCTTGGTTTACCCTAATGTAGGTGCCTTGACCTTCCTGTACTTTGCATTATGACCTCTCTTGGGAACTCATCATTCCTTGGATTCCTGTTATAGCACCAATTGGTCATCACAAACTATTAATAACTTCTTTAGCCAAGTTATATATAATCTAGTATCCTCACTTCACTCAAATAGCCTTTTAAATGACTTTATCTAGGTATGCATGTTTTTCCTTAAGGAAGCATGCATATCATATGTGATTTCCCTTTATGAAAGGTTCCTATGCATTTTTTAATCTATAAAAATAAATAAGTGTGCATTATCCATGCCCTCCTAAGTAAAAGGTATGAGTTTCATACACCTATAAAACTCTAATTTCCATTTCCAACGAATTTAACTAAATTCTAATGATATAAATAAGGTTCGTATGTTGGAGAAGGGGTAACTAACCATTCAAGCACCTTTATGTTAGAGCATTTATGTCATATGAGATATATTCCTTGGATTTTCATGAAATTTTCCCCTTATTCATGATCCTTATCATTTTTAACTTTACGTCTTTGTTTAATTGGGACCAAAATATTTGACATTTTCTCATTCTTATATAGTGAGAATTCCAAGGGAAAGTTGTAGTATTCAAGTGATCCAAGCTATAAGAACCTATATTTTGGTGATGAATGTGTTGACAACAAATAAAGTATAATTTGTAATTGTTGTTTTACATTTGGTAAATATATGAAGATATATCTTCTTCCTCTCCCTCTCCACCCAAAAAAAACCATTCCCCACTTAAAAAAGGGGAAAAGAACTATGTTATTATCTATCTAATTAACAATTACATGATTTAGAGGAGAAATTAATTGTATAATGTTTATTGTTACATTTTTTGCTTGTTTGATTGTCATTTATACTTTATGTATTAAATGGTTTGAGGAAGGTTGTTAATTCCTTATGTACAAATATTTTGAGAAGTTCAGGAACATTGAGACATTCAAAACTCTTTCAAGATCGATCAAATAATACAAAAGGGTATAGCCAAATAGACATGGGTATTCTTCCACATCAATTTCATGCATCTTTGACATAATAACTGAACCTAAAAATTTCAACAATTTATCTATTGTTAATTCTGTCGTTGATTTGGCTCTTGTCAGTGGATGATTATTGTATATCAAAAGAACTAGAAACCATACTGGGGAGAATGTAATGTCCCCGTTTTCAGTTTTTGTTATGATGTTATCCAGATGGACGTCTAGTATTGGTGGGATCCAATTTACAGGAGCAAGATTACATCATCAAACGACCCATTGGGTTTTGGAGGAGTTTTATGGGGTCTAACGAAGTTCACTTGTTGTATTTCATCAATGGGGGAAGTTTTGTAGGATTTTTTCTTGGTTCACTATGAATAATCCTGTAAAATGGGATCATTATTAGCATAATTTAATTTAAAATTTTAAAGGTGTTGTTTGGAGAGGAATATTTGAAGAAATACCTCATTGTAATATCTCATTGGAACTGGAACGAAGAGATATGTAGGATGGGATGGCAAAAGGAGACTTATAGTGGCTTGAGAAAGTATGGTGATTGAATAATCATCTCCTAGGGTTAAAAAGCATTTTTAATTAGTCACTTTATTAATTAAAAAGGGGCAAAGTGCTTAATAGGAGAAAAAGGCCAAAAAGGGGGAAAATGGCTAAACTAAATAATAGGGATAAGCTTCTAGAGTAACAATAACATAATAAATATAAAATACTTCTATAAGGATGAAGAACCATCCATCAATTTTTTAAAAAGAGGGGAAGCAGATAATTTGGGACATCTTGGATTTGATTATTTTCTTTGTGAGATATTTTGAGAACATGGTTCTCAGGATTCAGGAAGCCCAAGGATGAAAACCTTTGGGTATTTTGGTGAGATTGGATGAAAACTCATCTCATCCCTTGGTGAATCCATTTAGAATTCATATGAGCCCTTATTAGTTACAGTTCCATCTTAGGAGGCTAGATCCATTGTTGCAGTAGATATACTTTCAGGCTAGACCCAGTTTGCAGTAGATCAAAGGGTTCAATCTCAACCATTCTCCAGTTGTTTGTAATAACAATTTTTATATTAATATAATAAATTTAAGATTTGTTGCATTTGTATCATATTATTATTATCATATTTATCTTTAATTGTGTCAGGGTAATAATAATTATTAATTTTTGAGTTTTTATGTTGGTGATTTCTCTGGTATAAATCTATAAATTTTCATGGTATTTGTGGATCAAATGTATGAAATAATTTTATGAAGAAAATCCCCTTATAATTTAATGAAATATCTAATTTAGATATTACAGTGGTATCATAATTGGTATTCCTACCAGCCCAAGGGTTTCTTCAAAATGTGTTGGGTCAGATTAATTAATTGTTGCAGGTGTCAAATTGTCATAATTACGAGATCATGTTATCCCACTTGTATCAGAAAGGAAAGACCAAATTTATCATCACAAATGACCAAATCCTTTAAATTATTCCTCAAAATCCGATTACGTTATAATCAAGCCACAGATTTCCAAGACTAAAAGAGGCAGAATTTAATTGGTCCACTCTTGAAAATGCAACGATAAAATCTAGTTTTGACTTTGCCTTGGTCAAACTAGATTAAAATTCAAATTTCTATTTCAGCAGAATACTTGGAGGTAGTTAACTGAGGTGACATGGCTCTTGTCACTCAATTAACTTAGTAAATTCAAGTTGGAGACACTTGAGTTCAGTTCTACATGATTGATTGCTAATTTGTAGCAATTTTTTTAAGTTAAAAAAGCTAAATTATTGTCAGTTTAACTAGTTCTAATTGTCTGAAGAACTAGTGGACGTCAAGTTGTGGATGTGTAACTTCAACCACACTTAGTGATAAACCAGTTAATTAATAAATCAACCCAAAATAATTGTTTCATACAAAGAACTCAAGTTACCTAGTTGAGATGGATATTTTGAGGCAGTGTACTATCAGTTGTACCATATTCTGATGTGTTGATCAACAAAAATGACCTTTCAACATTTTAAGGGAGACTGTCTGATCAGGAACCTAAGTAAGTTCCTTTTCCATTGAAATAGTGCTTATGACTAGTTCAATTGGGTCTAGTTACACTCTCTATATCTCTACTAGCTTAAAGTATGGCTTTCACCTACCAATAGAGAAGATACATCAGATCAATTCTTCTTGTTGATCAGGCAAGGGAATGATCCTTAAGCTGACTTTATGGCCCATCCAAACCACTCTAAAGACTGCCTCTTTGAGGAGAGGACTTCTAAGATGCAGAAACTAAAATTAAAATACAAAATTTAACCTAAGATGCACTTATCCTAGACCTATCTCGATTGAAAGAAAGAGTAGTCTTTCTCTCAATCAAGATCAAGCTAAAAGGATGGGAAAAGAAGCAAGTTGGAATTGAAATGAGATAAAGGAAATAGACCAGGGAAATAGTTCACAAGATCTAATCCTTGTTAAAGCAGATATAAAAAACTAAATGCCTAATAAATAGTTACCATACACTTAATTGTAAATAACTCCAACTCCTAATAAAAATATGCATAAGAAATGAAAGATTCATGCCATAATACTGAAATAGTTCTAATAAAATGACATGTAGAAAAGCAGGACATCTATAACTTTAAAATGCTAGATAGCTAGCCAACCTAAAGAAATAAAAGTTTGTTCTTATACAATTTCCAATTTTCAAGAGGCATTTATGATTAATCCTACAAGATAGCTTGATTATATTTTAAATGAGCTAACATGTAACATTCAACAATAGTGCTAAATCCAATTAATCTACTCATACACCATAAATGTATTTGAAAGCTAAAGAATTTATTTACGATAACTAATACAAACAGTAATTATATGAAAACAATTATAGAAATAAATCTTATTATGAATATGAATCAAGTTACATAAACCTCAGAAGATTACAATAGTGTAAATCCCCTGCTGCAAGCAAATTTGATTCCCTATCTGCAAAGAAAGGCTCAGATCCCACTACATTAGTGCACGTGAGTGTTGATCTCACTCTACAAACATGCTATAAGCTCTTATATTATTCTCCATCTTCTCCTGGATTCAAATCCTTTTTGTCACAATCAGAGATGGGCATTTATACATAGTGGAAATATTAACAGTGACCCTTTATTTCTCAACAATTGAGTTAATTAAAAGAAAATGAAACAAAATGATTCCTTCTGTTGGGGTTTTGGCCAAATGTAGATGGACACAGTTGAGAAAAATTGCCCTATTTAGTACATGTGGATGAGTTTGGTTTGCTTATGACAGGATAGAATTGCACTTTTCACGTGAATTCCAACCTTAGCCTTGTTGTTTCAACCACCTCTATCTATTCTTATCCAACGTTATTCCACTTGGTGGGGTTCCTTAGAGAATATTGACTGGATCTATTTCTTCTTTGGCCCTGGAATCTTCTCTGTCAAATAAAACTAGAATTAGTTGCATATAATGTTTTTACAACGAAAATAAATTATAAAAATAAAATGTAAATTAGTTTTTCTTGTGCCCAACTTCATGATTAAGTGGATTTTTACTTAATGAAAAACAGGTCATACAAAATAGTGACAAGTGGAAAGAGTTGAGTGGTATCAGAGGTAATATCATCGAAACTTTTAAAATGAGACAAAGCAAAATAGTTGCAATATTGGGCAGCTTCGATATGGAGCGGATGCGATATCGTATTCAAATCCCTTTAATAACTTTATCGATTCAATTATATAGGAGCCTTGTATCAAATATTTGATATCGAGGTTTTTACAATTACCATTTAAAAGTTATGATATATAGGAAAATATGATATTCTGATTAGACCATCGGTAATACACATATTGGGTCCGACTTAGCAGAGCCTGATAGATATCGGAAGTTGGAGATCGGAGCGATATGAATACCGGAAGTCGGAGATCAGAGGGATATGATTATCAAAATTGGAGAAAAGAGGGAGTGTTGTATCAAAGTTTTTAAAATCTTGCTCAGTTGAAAATATCCAATACGTGTTGACCCTGATGAGAGCGGGAGTAATGATCTGGCAGGTGGGCCCTTCGACAACTACTTATAAATTATATTTCCCTTATATAATGGTCAGACTTTGGTTATATGATATGTTTGTTTTAATGCTCCGAAGTTTATAAAAAGGGTTTGCCACATATATATTTCGAATTTAATATTCTCTCCATGCCACTTATAATATAGATTGGGGTTTTGACAATGGGGAATTATAAAAGGATTCCTTCGATGTCAGAATGTCAATATAGCTGATTATTTAAAAAAGAACCACTTATTTAATGGTTAAAACCTAACCTAAAGCCACTTAATTATATAAATCTTGGTCTTGGGGTCTATGTATAAAATATAAATTAATATTTACAATTGAAAATTAATTATTAAAATAAATTTATAAACAAAAGTAATGTACAATTTATACATTTTAATAGGCTAAGGCAGTGAAAAATATGCAATCTTCAATTAGGTGACATTTACAAATGAAACAACCAAATGAGATAAAAAAGTTGTGATAGGAAGATAGGAATAGATTGAACTCATTGAAGCAATCTAAATTCTCAAAATCAGATGGTAATATGAGTAACCATTCAATCAAAGGGTCCCCATAATGAGAAGAATAATGTGGGGGTTGTGTTTTTACCACAACAATGGCGACTTACTGGGAAGAAACAATTATCTCTAGAAAAATGATGAAATTCTAAGAAAAAGGAATAACGTTAAATCAATCAAAGTGCTAAGATTCAGATTTTCAATGAAATCCCAATAACGAATAACATAGTTATATCATTTTGTATATCTCCAAGATTAATTATAAGATTCATGTTTGACAACAATTACATAATTGATAACAACTTAGACTTAAAGAAAAAAACCTTATCATTGATCTTAGTAAGAAATATGAACTCTTGTTGTCATCGGTAGAGCCACTGCTTCTAGCAGGCGTCCATATCCTCAACAAGGTTACCTCTTAGCCCAAAGGAAATGTCAGTATCCCATCTATGTTTACATATTTCAAAGGAGACGTAATTCATTAACAACTCTGAAAGCCATTGTCCGAGCTTGGTAACCATATATTGACAATGGCATTCACAAGTGTTGATGGTCATGAACAAGCTGACTTGTGATGAGTCCTCTCGTCTTACAATGAATTGTGATAATCCATTATCCTGGTTTGGTGATGAGATACAATAATGTCATAACCATTAAGACCCATGATCATGGTAGTCTGGCTCTTTACAGAGACCCCTATCTTTCAGGTATTTTACACAACTTTTAATTTACACTCTGATACCTTTATCATAAATGGGGAGACAAATATTATTCTTAAGAGATTGGGATGATTTAGAAGAATTATAAAAATACTAAACTTGTTTGTTGCTTTAACAATAGCCATTTATAATATAAGTTGTTGCAAAAATAGAATTATCTCTTATGTTATAAAGTGAGATTATCAAAATGATAAAGAAAAATCAATATAATAAGAGTATCAAATTTGAATCTGAAACATAGAAATTTGATAATTATCTTGATATTCCTCTTTTTATCAATGAAATTCATTAAATAAGAGTAAATGTTTCCCATGTATCAGACCAAAGGTGGGTGGAAAAGGTCCTCCAACTAAAAAGGTTGGTAATATCACCAGGATTAATCATAAATAAAGGTGAAATCTACACACAAGGGGATTGCAAAAGGGACCAAGAAATATTGTGGAAACAAATCCAACCAAGAGACAAGAGAAAATTAATCCAAATAAAAAGGGAATTAAAATAGAAGAAAACCTACTGCAAGCAAAATCATGAAATAAGAAAAACTCGAGTGAAACAAGATAAAAGCAATATCTTGATATAAGCAATAAAGATCTTGTTATGTTCTTTTCATTATGTCAAACATATGAAATGTTGTCTCACTTGGTGAGTTTTTTATTCAAGACTTTTATTTAAATAAATTCTCTAACTAAAAGGAGAGTTGTGATTAAAATTTGCATATGGAAACTTAACAAGTGTGTTATTCCATTTATCAAATCTCTCTTTAAAACATGTAACTTTTAATAAGCATATCTCGAAAGAGAATAAACAAGATGATACGAAAAACTAAGAAGTAAAGGAAATATCCTCGAATGAGTTTTAAAAATTGCTCCTTTTAGCTTTAAGATTTGTCACAACTACTTTATTGGTAAAAGTTGATCTTCTAACTCAAGCCAATACCTGCCAAAAGAACAACACAAAATAAGAAAGCAAAAAAAATGACTAAAAGAGAAAAACAAATTCTAGAAAACTAAGAACAAATGGAAATGAACATGTAAATGTGTATCTAGGAGAAGTTGATCATAGATTTACCTTATGAATGTTCATCTTCTCCCATGTATTTATCAAAGTTCAAAACCATTTTCTTATTTAATTTAAACTAGCTGCTAAACTACACCTAATCCTAATCTAAAAAGTAGACTAAGACTAAGTAAAATCGTGCTTCCAATGTAAGCATTCAAGCATTTTAGTATTTGCATGAATTGTAAATCAAACATTAGTAACAAAATCATAAATATACCAACATAAATAAAACTAAATATATTATGTGCATCTAATGCTAATGTATGTACATGTGTATGTACAAGAAGCAACTTATTTACAAAATCCCTTCCTTGAAATTCTTTGAAACATTTGCCTACAAGATCATAGAATTCAGGATGTATTTCAATCAATGTTTGAAATAGATTCAAAGAAAGAGGAAACAACAAGCCAACATTAAATGATATGTCTTTAAATATCAAAAGTTGTTGTAAATAACAACTAGAAATATTCCTTTCAAATGAATAGATAAATCGTGGATAGTAATGTAAAATATTTCTAGATAGATTTCATGGTTGGCCAAAATTCATTGTTAGTGAGTTTCTGAATATCAACATATGTGAAAAAAACAATTTGAAAATCAGAAACAATTTTCCACTCATAATCATAAAATAGAATCTCAAAATTAGAAGTAGCCAATGTTCATGACTGAATTTCTGAAATGGATTTTCAAATATGCGGATTAATGTATTTGATGAGAGTCTCATGCTATGAAGCTCATAATGCCAACCTAATATGTGCACAAAATGAAAAATAAAATTGAACAAAGAAAGAAATTGAAAATAATGAGAGAAATGTAATTTGTAATATACATCTATGTTACAACATAGTGGAAATTTGTTTATAGAGACTTCCTTTTTATAAGTGATTATGAATTTAAAATCATAATTATCCTCAAGATTAAAATTGCAAGAAGGTACATTATCATTGTAGGATTGAGAAATCGGAGTTGATTTATAATCATTGAAATCATTATGACTATGAGAGGAAGTGTTTGAAATGTTATCTTTTTCACTTTCAAAATCATATTTATTTGAGGATTGTGAATCAATTAAAACAATTTTTGAAGTTGAAGAAGAACCAAGGTCAATATTTTCATTGTCATAAATAACTTTATTAGTGTCTTCCTTAGTATTTGATTCTTCAATAAAATTACAAGGAAGAGAAATTAAATATTTAAACGAACTCGTTAATTGATGTTCATGAGGTAATTCATTGGATTTAAAGAGCATTAATGTCTGTTTAAATTTAACTGAAAATTGATCCAAGGGATCACCTTCTGTCCTACGGAATTCAAGTAATTGTTTGCATGCCTTTTTATAGTTGTATCGTTGAAAACCCTAAAGGAACATCACTCATTAGAGGAAATTTGATTTAAATAGTTAACATTGAATTTCCATGTCATAATGTGTAAGCCAATCAAAATCCTTTAAAATTCAAAAGAGATACATGTGTGACTGGGCACCAACAATTTTTTTAATAATATAATTTACCTACCTTCAGCATGAATAGTGTCAAAGTGACCCAAAGCCACATTAAATATTAAAAAAAAATTAATATCTTATTCTATAAAAGTTATATAATCGAAAATATTTTTAATGAAGGGTAAAATACGTGTTGAGTGTGTTTTTAATGGACTTGTAACTAATTTAAACTTTAAATTTACTTTTTAAATTTTAAATTAACATTTTTAATTTAAATCTTATAAAATGTTGTGTTAATAAATGAATTTAAATATAAATATATACATACAATTACATTGATAGAAGTGCATTTATATTGGGTAATTTTTAAATTTAAATATACTTTTTTAATTTAAATTTTATTAAATCTTGTGTTAGTAGATTAGTTTATATATTGTGTTGTGTGTGTGTGTGTGTGTGTGGTTATTTTGATAAAAGTGACGTTTATTTGGTTAATTTAAATTTAAGTTTACATTTAAATTTAATTTACTTTTTAAATTTTAAATGTATTAAATCTTGTGCTAGTAAATTAATTTAAATATAAAAAATATATACAATATTTTTGATAAGTGTGACATTCATTTGGGTAATTTTGATAAAACTAAAATAATAATAATGATATATTAAAAAATTGCCTACTTCGCATTGTTTTATTAATTTTTTCTTAGGTGGATATTTTTGAGTTCAAATTTCCTCTAATGGAAAACTCATCCTAGCTATGTATTGAGGCAACTGGAAGTGAAAGACACTAGTCTTTTGCTTGACCTCGCAAAGTATATGTGGAAATCTTGCCAAAATCAACCTCATCAATATTAAATTTTTGAGAATTTGAAATGAACTGAAAAAGGTGATTAAAGGCAGAAGACTTAGCATTGAAATTTACCTTTGACAATGTTTTAATTCCCTTGATTAGAGTAGTCTTTGATTGTGATACACTAAAGCATCTCCAAGGAGATTTTTTGGAGGAACCCATAATTAAAAGTTTAAAATTATGCAATGAAAACTTTAACAAACAATTTAAAACATGCTCTCCTTCTACCGCCAAAAATGTTAATAGAAAAAATGACCTTTCAACATTTTAAGGGAAACTACCCAGTTGGAAACTTAAAATAGTTCCTTTTCCATTGAAATAGTGGTTCCAACTGGTTCAATTGGGTCTAGTTACCCTCTCTCTATCTCTACTAGCTTAAAGTATGACTTTCACCTACCAATAGAGAAGAGACATCAGATTGATTCTTCTTGTTGATCAGGCAAGAGAATGATCCTTAAGATGACTTTATGGCCTAGCCAAGCCACTCTAAAGACTGCTCTTTGAGGAGAGGACTTCTAAGATGCAGAAACTAAAATTAAAATGCAAAATTTAACCTAGGATGCACTTATCCTAGACCTATCTCCATTGAAACAAAGAGTAGTCCTTCTTTCAATCAAGAGCATGCTAAAAGGATAGGAAAGGAAGAAAGTGGGAATTGAAATGAGATAAAGGAAATAGGACAGGGAAATAGCTCACAAGATATAATCCTTGTTAAAGAAGATATAAACAACTAAATGCCTAGTAAATAGTTACCATACACTTAATTGTAAATAACTCCAATTCCTAATAAACATATGCATAAGAAACAAAAGATTCTTGCCATAATACTGGAACATTTCTAATAAAATGACATGTAGAAAAGCATGACATCTATAACTTTAAACTATTAGATAGCTAACAAACCTAAAAAAATAAAAGTATGCTTTTATACAATTTCCAATTTTCAAGACGCATTTTTTATTAATCCCGCAAGATAGCTTAATTATATTTTAAATGAGCTAATAAGTAACATTTAACTACAGTGCTAAAGCCAACTAATCTACTCATACACCATAAATTTATTTGAAAGCTGAAGAATTTATTTACAATAACCAATGCAAATAGTAGTGTTGTGCAAACAATTACAGAAATAAATATTATTATGAATATGAATCAAGTTACATAAACCTCATAAGATTACATTAGTGCAAATCCCCTACTACTAGCAAAATTGATTCCTTGGCTTCAAAGAAAGGCTCAGATCTCACTACAGTAGTGCACATGAGTGTTGAACTCCCTCTACAAACAAGCTATAATATCTCATATTATTCTGCCTTTTCTCCTAGATTCGAATATTTTTTTTTCACAATCAAAGATGGGTATTTATACATAGTGGAAATATTAGCAGTCCCCCTCTATTTCTCAACAATTGAGTTAACTAGAAAAAATGAAACAAAATGATTCCTTCAGTTAGGGTTCTGGCCAAATGTGGATGGCCATAGTTGAGAAAATCACCTTGTTTGGTATGTGTTGATTAGTTTGGTTTGCTTTTGATAGGATAGAATTTCACTTTTCACAATGAAGTCCAACCTTAGCCTCGTTGTTTCAACCACCTCTATTTATTCTTATCCAATGTTATGCCACTTGGTGGGGTTCCTTCGAGAATATTGACTGGATCTATTTCTTCTTCATCCATGGAAGCTTCTCTATCAAACAAAACCGGAATTAGTTACATATAATGTTTTTACAAGGAAAAATGAACTATAAAGATAAAATGTAAATTAACTTTTCTTATGCCCAACTTCATAACTAAGTGGATTTTTATTTAATGGAAAAGAGGATGTATAGAATAGTGACAAGTGGAAAGAGGTGAGTGGTATTAGAAGTAAGCTCATTGAAACTTTTAAAATGAGACAAAATGAAATAATTGCAATATTGGGTGGCTCGATATGAAGCAAATGCGATATGGTATTAAACTCCCTTAATAACTTTACCGGGTCCATTATATCAAAGCCTTGTATCGAAGATTTGATATTAGGGGTTTTACAATTGTTTCCATTTAAACTTTCCAATATATAGGAGGATGCGATATTCCGATTAGACCATTTTAAATATGGATATCGGGTCCGACTTATTGGAGCTTAGCAGATATTGGAAGTCAGAAGTTGGAGGGATATGAATATCAGAAGTCAAAGATCAGAGGGATATGATTATCAGAAGTTGGTGATTGGAGAGAGTGTTGTATTAGAGTTTTTAAAAGCTTGCTCAGTTGAAAATATCTTATAAGTGTTGACCCTGATGGGAGCGAGAGTAATGATGTGGCAGGTGGGCCCTCCGACAGCTACTTATAAATTATAGTTCCTTTATATAATGTTCAGACTCTGGTTATATGATATGTTTGTTTTAATACTCTGAAGTTTATAAAAAAGGTTTGTTGCATATATATTTCGAATTTAATATGCTCTCCATGCCACTTATAATATAGATCGGGGTTTTACATCGTGGAATTCTAAAAGGATTTCTCTAATTTCAAAATTTCAATATCTCCAATTATTTAAAAAAAGAACCACTTGTTTAATGGTTAAGGCCTAACCTAAAGCCACTTAATTATACCAATCTTGGTCTCAGGGGCTATGTATAAAATATAAATTAATATTTACACACCATAAATTAAAGGCAATGAAAAATATCCAATCTTCAGTTCGGCGCCATTTACAACCAAACAACCAAATGAGATCAAAAAGTTATGATAGGAAGATAGGAACAGTTTGAATTCATTGAAGCAATATAAATTCTCAAAATCAAGTAGTAATATGACTAACAATTTTATCAAAAGAGCCCCCATAATGAGAATTAGGTGAATAATGGGGGGATTGTGTTTTTACCACAACATCATGTGTATAGGTGGTGCATTAAGTCAGAGATTGACCTAAGGATATTGCACAATTCCTTGGTGTGAAATTCCTAAAAAATAGGGGTAATTTCCCAAGGGAACAATGCAAGGAAATAGGAGCTTGGGAAGGCTTGAAATTTGCTAATTGTTGGGCCAGGTTTAGTCAGTCAGGCAGAGGGATAGACTATATAGTTGCAGGGTGTGCTCAGGCTTTAGCAAACATTATATTTCTTATTTATTCTCTGATTAATGTAATACATAGAGTAAGGAGTTTTCAGCAGTTGCTTTCCCCTAGACAAATCTTTGTGTGATGTTTCCTCTTGCATGTCAATGATTCTTGTTTTAGATAGTGAATTAACTTCCGCAGATGAGTAGAGTAGGTTCAAGTCTTGTGATTTAGTAAATATCATGAACAATATTGAATCTACACATTAATTTCTACATGTTATTAGATCTAGAATCACTATAAAGAAGAGATTTCAAAATTATCATTACAGGAGATTCAAATTGAAGATCAGTGTTGCAAGTTTTCTTCAGGACTGAGAAGATGGTTTTTAATGGACTCAGGCTTGAGTATGCCTTGGAAGGCAGCTCAAACTTTTTTGCATGGAAGGATTGGATGGAGGCAGTATTGGATGGTAATGGGCTGCTAGAATACATCAAAAAATAGATGTAGCAAAACTCCAAGCATCTGATTCTCAGAATCTCGCTCAATGGAAGAAGGATGTGGCCAAAGTGGGGAGAATCATATTGGAGGGAGTTCGAGATCATATTGTCTCAAATATCCATAGAAAATAGACTTTGTTTGTGATGTGGAAATCATTGACTGAGTTGTTTGAGAAGAATAGTGACCATAGGAAGCTGTCACTCAAGAAAAAGATTTGAAGTATCAAGATGCAAAATAATGACACAATTTCCTATTACCTAAGCAGGTTTACATAGTGTTGTGATAAACTTGGCGGGGTCGGTGTGACTGTCCCTAAACAAGACTTGGTAGCTCTAGCCATGTTAGGCCTTCCAAAGAGTTGGAATAGCTATCAAGATTAAATAAATGGTAGAGAAAAACTACCAAGTTGGGAGAAATTATGGTCTGATCTAGTACATGAAGAAATAAGTTGGAACACCATAGACGAGACCTCATCCAAGGTACAGGATGAGGAGAAATGTGCCTTGGTTGGAAAGGAAAATAAAGGGAAAAGGAAGAAATCCCAATCCAAAGCATATTCGAGTTAAAAGGGAAGGAAGAAAGACTTATCTAGAATCAAGTTCTTTCATTGTCACGAATTCAATCACTATGCAACGAAGTGTCCACACAAGAAAGAAAGAAAGAAGAGCATAGGAGGAGTAGTGGGTGAAGCCTTGGCTTCACAGTTCAAACTTGATTTTACCCTCATTTCATGCATGACGAGCATAGTGATGGGTAGTGTGTGGTATCTCGACAGCGGTGCCTCATTCCACATGACAAGAAACAAATAAATTTTTTAGTGACTTGGAGGAGAGGGATCTCCAAATGCACATCAAGATGGGAGATGATGGAACGTATAACATAACTAGTATTGGTACAATTATTTTTGAGAGGGAGTTTGGCTTCCCTCTCAAGCTCAAGGATGTGATGTTTGTACTAGGACTGAAGAAGAATCTAGTTTTCATAGCTGTGTTGGAAGACCGTGGCTATGATGTGATATTCAATAAAGGGAAGGATTTCCTTACACACATCACCATGGGACAAGTAAAGCATATCGAGGTTTGAGTGAAGAACCACTATATATTAGATGTGTAAGACTGTGCAACATTGATCTCAAAATAAGGGAAGGTGTTGAGCCGAGATGTTAGCTAATTATGGCATAGAAGACTTGGCTATTTTCATCATGGTGCTTTAAATATCATGCAACAGATTTATACAGGCCTCCCCAATGGAGCACTAGAGAAGTGGGATACATGCAAATGGTTGACATTTGGGAAGTACAAAAAATCCACCTTCAATGGTTAGGACAACAGGGTGCATGCAGTCCTTGAAAGGATCCACTCTAATGTTTGTCGACCTTTCTAGGCAGGCTCCACTTCGAAGCATAGATATTATGTTATATTTGTAGATGATTTCTCATGAAAGTACTAGATCTACTTCATGCAGAAGAAAGACTAGAAATTCTCCAAATTGGTTGAGTTTAAAGCACTTGTTGAGAAATAAACTGGTAGGAAAGTGAAGGATCTTAGGAGTGATAATGGTGGTTAGTACGTGTCGTATGAGTTTAAAAATTTATGTGCAAAGGAAGGAATTCGATGGGAGTTGAAAACACCCCATAACCCACAACATAATGGGGTGGATAAGAGGAAGAACAAAAGTATTGTGGGAGAAACAAGGGAAATGTAGCATGACCAAATCCTACCTCTAAACTTATGGGATGAAGCATACAACACAATGGTCCATTTACAAAACAAGAGCCCTCACAAGATTCTTAGCATGAGTACACTAGAGGAAGATTTTTCAGGGAAGAAACTAGACGTGTCACACTTAAGGATCTATGGATCATCAGTTTAATGCCATGTTTCCAAGGAAGCAAGGAAAAAGCTAGAGTTGACAACAAAGTTGAGCATATTTGTGGGGTATAAAAACACACCTTATAACTATTGTGTGTACTTTCCATCTCTCAAGATGATAGTGGTCAGAAGAGATGTGAAATTTGATGAGGAGAAGGTAATGAGGTTTTCTCTTGAGAAGGAACTTTAGTTGTAGCATGATTAGGAGCTATTGTCTCTAAAGGAAGAACCTAAGGAAATTGTCGAGCAACCACAAGTAGAGGAGCAAAGAGTGGAGAAATCCACTCAAGCATAGATATCCACAGAAGGAAGGAAAAATACTAGGGAGGTTGAAAGACTATTATAGGATGCTAGAGAGAATGTGGCAGCACCCACATCACAATGTAGGCAAAGGAGGTCACTGGGTCATTAAAATGGCTATGTGGCTCTGATGCGTGAGCTGGTAGAGATAGATCCATCCTCATTCAAGGAAGTTGTAAAGAAACCAGTACATGTTGATGATATGGCAAACAAATCAGTGGTTGGTTCGAGATGGATTTAAAAGGTAAAGCATGCAACAAAAGGGAGCATAGAGAAACGCAAGGCCATATTTGAGGCCAAGGTATTCCCTCAGGTGGAGGGAATTAACAATGAGGAGACATTTTCTCCAGTAGAAAGGTACTCATCCATTAGGTAAATTCTAGCATTGTTAGTGTAGATGGGGTGGAATATCCACCAGATGGATGTGAAGACAACATTCCTCAATGGATTTATTGAGGAGGAGGTGTATATTGAGTAGCCAAAGGGGTTTGAGACCTTTGACAAAGAGTTGCATGTGTGTAGACTCAAGCAAGAGTTGCATGGACTCAAGTAAGAACAACATGCTTTGTATACCAGGATCGATAGCTATTTCACTGGTTTGGGCTTCGCCAAAAGTGAAGTAGATGCAAACCTTTATCACATTGTGGTAGAAGGTAAATTATTGATTATTTTTCTATATGTTAATGACTTGATCCTTACTAGTGATGAACAACTAATCAGATCTTGAAAGGAGAAGCTTGTAAGAGAGTTCAAGATGAAGGACAAGGGCCTCATGCACTACTTCCTTGGATTGGAAGTATGGCAACGTGATGGCGAACTATTTGTATCTCAGGGAAAGTATGCCAATGAGATACTTCAAAGGTTCCACATGGACAAGTGCAAACCGATGGAGACTCCCTAGCAGGAAACTAGAGGAAAGAGGATGTGACTTCATGTGAAGTAGTTGAGGCTACCATTTACAGTAACCTTGTGGGTTCACTTATGTATTTGGTGAACACACGACCAGACATGTGTTATGTATTTAAATAGCTTAGTCAAGAAATGGTTAAGCCAACTAAACTGTATTGGAAGGTAGCAAAGCATGTGCTAAGATACCTCAAAGGCACTAATCAGTTTAGTCTTTGGTATAGATGGACATAGGGAGTGAAGATGCAAGGCTTCACAGATGGATACTGGGTGGGGAGTCCATTAGACATGAAAAGAACATTAGGAGGAATTTTCAATGTTGGGTCCATAGTATTTTCTTGGTACAACAGGAAGCATATATTTGCAGCACTCAGCTTAGTAGAAGCAAAGTAAATGGCTACAAGTCAAGCAACATTTGAGACTATCTAACTGAGAAAGATTCTTGTTGGGTTATTTTTTCATAATATGGATCTTTTAGTGATTTACTATGAAAATGAGAGTTGTGTAAAACTCTTTGAGAACCCAGTATTTCATTATTGATCCAAGCATATTGACATTCAGTATCACCATCTACAAGATTGTGTGCAGAGGCAGATTATGTTGTTGCAGTACATTCCAACAGAGGAACAAGATGAAGATATTTTGTCAAATTCTTTGTTAAGAGGAAAATTCGAGTTCCATAGAAGTAGGATTAGGGTATATGATAATCCCTTTCTTGCTGAGAGGAAGTGTTAAAAATGCAGCAAGAAAATCTAGTTTTGACTTTTCCTTGTTCAAACCATATTAAAATTTGAATTTCTATTCAAGCAGAATACTTGGAGGTAGTTAACTAAGGTGATATGGATCTTTTCACTCAGTGAATTTGAGTTGGAGACACTTGAGTTTCATTTTACATGATTCATTGCTAATTTGTAGCAATATATTTCAGTCGATTTGAGTTACTGTTAGTTTAACTAGTTCTAACTATCAGAAGAACTAGTGGAGGTCAAGTTGTGGATGTATAACTTCAACCACACTTAGTGATAAACCAGTTAACTGATCAATCAACCAAAAATAATTGTTTCATGCAAATAATTTGAGTTACATAGTTTAGATGGAGATCCCAAGGCTGTGTACTATTAGTTGTAGCATATTCCCATGTGTACATGTGGTACACGCAATCAACAATTGACCTAAGGCTATTGCACAATTCCTTGGTGTGAAATTCCTTAAAAATAAGGTCACTTTCCCAAGGGAACAACACAAGGAAATATGATCTTCAGAAGGATTGAAATTTTCTAAATTTTGGGCCAGGTTCACTCAGTAAAGTAGAAGGATATACTATATAGTTGCAAGGTGTGCTCAGACTTGGGCAAGCATTGTATTTATTCTTTATTCTTTCATTAATGCAATACTAATAATAAGGGGTTTTGAGCAGTCAATTTCCCCTAGATAAATCTATGTTTGATGTTTCCTTTTTCATGTCAATGATTCTTGGTTTAGATGGTGAATTAACTTCCGCGGATGAGTAGAGTAACTTCATGTCTTATGATTTAGTAAATTTCATGAGTAGTATTAAATATATACATTAATTTCTACATCCACTAGCATGTCAAAGTATTATTCCTCATAGCGAATTTGGGTCAAAAGGGAAGGTCAAATTCACATTATTTTTGTCCTAGAGGCCCAATGTTTATTGGGTTAGAACTCATTTTCTAAAGGTTGATCACAAGCTAATTTCTTATAATCATCTTAGGAGGCTGATTTATATAATCTTATGGAGGTTGACTTGCTGAAGTTCGTGATTAATTCCTGAGAAGAGTTGAAATATTATTTTGATAGTTAAATCATAAGGGCTCGTTTACCACTATGTATAAGGAGAATCTATAATAAGCATATATACATCATATTTGTGGGATCGAATGGTTAGGAACATGAAAACCTATAGCATGAGTTGTTGGTGAAATTGGATAGCACAAGACGTATTAAATTTGAGGGAGATCTCATCAGCCAATCTAGTGCATATTAACCTAATGTGATCATTATGCATTAGTGATTTGTGTTGAATCCAAGGCGAGATTTATGATTGTTGAGCTGATTTGTTGTCGCTCAGCATGTGGGGTCATGTTTTACTTTCTTCTGTTGTTAAATTTCCATTGATCCAAGAGGTCATAAATAATTTTGAGTCCATTAACGCATAGGAAGAGTGAAATTCGTTAAAGGAGGATATTTTCAACAGTGGCTCGATGTGTCTTTTTGTTGATCGAAGGGTTGTATCATCATTGTTAGTCAATTTAATGTAGTGAATGGGATATACTCATGGGTGGAAAGCATCTTAGACTGATGTGATACTAACTGAATCTACATAGAGGGATGAATTCAAGAAAAATTCCTCAACTGGATGAGTCAGGATGAAAGAAACGATATGTCACACCTGTGTGAAGGAGTTTTGGTGCAAGAGATACTTGTTTCAGAGTAGGAGAATAGTTTTGCTAGCATGTATCATTGTTAGAATGTGGTCTTGGACAGAGGGTCAGTTGTTGGGCATGTTCAATGGAGTGTGTGTGAGATATTGAGGTAGATAATATAATTTATGGGAGTAACCTACGCAGAGAGTGATAGAGGTGCAGTATAAGATTTTAGAGTGTATGATCTAAAGGGAGAGGAGATGGCAGAGTCATTTTACATATGAAAGAGACTGATACAAAGAGTGTTGTGCACACATGGAATGTGATATGGTGCTTTATAAGTTGATTTTGTCCAAAATGTATGAACAGGTCATCAAGTTGTTAGTGGATAGCCTTAAATTTGTTGATATGGTTGGTTAGAGTGTTGGACGTGTTGCTTAAATTTTCAAGCAATGCACATAGATGAGGTTAGGTAGTTTGAGGGAGAGATAGTGGGGATGTCTTCTAGTGCATTAGTGTGCTTATGCATCAAGTGGAATGTGAGGTTTCATAGAGAAATTGTATCAGACACGTACTTTTGTAGGCTATTCAATTGGATGCATTGGGGTCTGAGCTATGCCACCACAAAGAACCTAGCACAAACAAACTATGTGATTGATAGAGGTGTGGTATACACCCTTAGAGTGTTGGATTTAATTAGAAGGCAAACCTTAGATTATGAAAATAAATTAAAGTGTTGAACCAACCTGTTTAAAGTAAGCATATCAATGTTAGACTTAAAAAAGTTAATTTGAAGTTGTTGACAATATATCAACATGTATTTGGTTGTTGAACCATGTCATCAATATTGTGAATGCTACTAACATCTACGAGGGAGAGATAGTGGGGATGTTTTATAGTGCATTAGTGTGCTTATGCATCAAGTGGAATGTGAGGTTGCATAGAGAAATTGTATCAGACAAGTACTTCTGTAGGCTACCGAATTGGATGCATTGGGGTCTGAGCTATGCCACCACAAAGAACCTAGCACAAACAAACTATGTGATTGATAGAGGTGTGGTATACACCCTCAGAGTGTTGGATTTAATTAGAAGGCCAACCTTAGAATATGAAAATAAATTAAAGTGTTCAACCAACCTGTTTAAAGTAAACATATCAATATTAGACTTAAAAAAGTTAATTTGAAGTTGTTGACAATATATCAACATGTGTTTGGTTGTTGAACCATGTCATCAATATTGTGTGAATGCTACTAATATGTTCAAGGAAGGATCAATTCTAGAAACAATATTAGAAATATATGCACATAGTTTATCCATTGAGCAAGGAAGCCAAGTCTAGATGGGTCGAATTCATTTGGTGCAAGTATACTACCAAAGGAGGAAAATTCTATTGCCATTCTATGGACCATATAATTGTCTAGTATTGTTGTACTAGATGGATGTATATATGAGTTAATATTCAACTTTCATAAAATAATAATTCAAGGTTAAAGATTTAGTCCAAACTTAAAGTTTTTTATAGGTGCCAAGTGATTAGGTTAAAGGCCATGCATTTCAGAGGTAGTGTAAATTGGGAAATTTAGAAGAGAGGTAGATCAATAACCTTGTATATCTATAATTTTCTATGGAAAATTTTTGGCACAGGGTCAGAGTGACTATTACTACTACTAAATCATGGTGACACTATGACTTTTGTATTGGTGTGACTATCATATGATACATTTTGGTGGGCATGCATTTTTCATAGTATTGGTATTGTATTGTCTTAATGTTTTTGTCGTGTGTCTTCTAGTTCATATGGTGAGTCTATTTGTTACAGAAGGTTGAGAAAAGTGTTATAGTTGTCCATTGTATTGGTGTATGTATGTTTCTTTAGGTTGAGAAATAGTTTGAGAGAGATTGTGGAGGTTATTATATGTTGATATATTTTATGTTGATGCCATATTATGTTTCAAAACATATGTCACTGGCACTAATTATGTGAGCTAGATTCTAGTGAGCAAGTTCTTTGTTGCTGGTAGTACTGTGCATTAATGTATGGTCATATGAGTCACATAGTGTATGCTAGGGATTTAGTGTACATAATTGTTGCTTCTTACTTCCACAAGTCTTGTATATGTTGTTGCTAAGATATTAGTGGAGCTACTAAATGATGGAAAAATGGGAAAAGGCTTTATAAAGCCTTAACAAATCCTTAAATGACATAGAGAGAAGACATGATCAACAAAAATTCAAGACATCACTCGGTTCTTTGGACCAAAGAACAAAATAGAGGAATAGACCTTTCTCAAAAGGAGTCCATTCTATCCTCCAGCTAGAGTAGTTGAGGGATCTGCAGAAAGAAAAGGAGATAGGGAATTGGATTTTTGCACTTGGGTCAGATTTGAAGAACATGACAGTGACAAAGAAAACCCTCCTTAATCTGGAGAAACTAGACTCACAACTTTCCAAGGTGAGCCAATCAGATTTGATGATTCTAAATTAGGATTTAAAACCAACCATGTTTGCCTTGATACAACAAAAAATCTAGGAGCACCCTTATGAGGTGGCTAGACTTATTGTTTCTTCTTGTCTTAGCGAGATCATTCTGATCACTTCACCCATGCCTCCTTATAATGATGAAATTATGCGGGATTTTTTTTAGCTGATAGAAGAAAGATTTCAGGGGTTGCATGACACCTTTGGTCCTACATATGGAAAGAGGCTCAAGGTCTTATTGATCTGTTGATGGTGTTGGAAAGCCACCAACATGCAGTGGTCTCCCCAGTATGAATTCCCAATTATACCTCACACCATTTAGGATAGGAGCCCCATCTAGGAATCCAACCCGACTCCCATAATTATAAACTTAAAGTTTTTCCTTGGCTACAAATAACAACATAAGATAGCGTGCATGCAAATTTTGAAACAATAAAGTGGTGTTAGCTCTCTAAAACAAACACTTTAATGTGTACAAAGTAGTTTTACAAATGGAATACAATAAAGTGAGTCTTTAGAAGAATAATAATAGTACTCTTCTAATAAAGGCACACATATGCATAGAAAGGATCGTTATATGGTTTGAAAATTAGTTCTTAGAATAATAACAATCATGAAAACATACAAGACACACATTTCAATTAAGATGTACAATAAATCTAAAAAAATAGTTCACTCATTTTACTGCATATAAACATAAAAAGATACTGAAAACATCAAAACAAAATTCTTACAACATTCCTGATACATGCATGAAAGTACGCCATGCTTTGGGAGATTCAAAAAATTAAGTGAAAGTTCGAAGATACACTATTACAAAGATGTCTCACTAGTTCTAGTAGTGGAACATGATGCCACACCTTGCCCTTAAAAAGAAAGATCTCTCACTCTCCTATGATAAGCTAGAGAAACCAAGGCTAAAATTCCCTTACATGATGCATGAGGGTTTATTTATAGAAAATGAGGTGACCTTTCACCTCCCATGTGATTCTTAGGTTCCCATATGACTCTTGAGCTCCTCTATGACCTTTGGACTTACTAATGACTCTTCACATTCCTCATGTGACTCTTCGACTTCCACACTCACAATTTAGATTTTTAATTATTTTTGAAATTACAAAATCACATTTTCCAAAATTGTGGAAAAATCCACAAAATACAATGAAACACAAAATGTTCACATTTGTGGGAATGGAAACTTGGTGGTTGTGACATGGAGCTCCATTGTGATGTGTTTATACCAATATATATATTATGCCACTATATATATGACCTTTTCTGGTAGGTCTGGATTATATTTGATCTTGCCCTCCAAAGCATCTAGATAAATAGTTTTGGAGCCTAATTGTACGCTATTCCGCAACATGACTAACTTCATATGTAACTTAACCGGTTCAAATACATATTACAAAACAAAGTCTTTTGTCACTTCTAAGTCATGTTGCATGATCTTCCATTCAATATGGTTCAACAATTCCTCTAGCTCCTGCTTGATAATATTTCTTCCTTTAATCTCCCCAAGTGCACCAACAAAAGGTATTTTGTGTACTCACACCAAGGTCTCTAATCCATTGTACAACCATGCATATGCTAATATAGTGTTAGTTACATTATTGTTGAGTTGCTCATAAACCTATATAAACATTTGTATCTTTTCTTTTTCAATTTCATCTTCATTCCTTCCTTTCCTAACCAATGTTTTAGGTATATTCAAATACTTGGTGCTCCATTGCTGTATCAAATCTATAGTTTCATATTCAAGACTCTCAACTTCTCATGCGATCATTTTTGTACATCATTCAAGGGTGCCAATGCTTATGAAAAGTAATCATATCTTCATACACTTGCTTTATTATGTCTTCCAATGGCTTGAGTTCTTCAAGTATGGCTTCCTATAATCCCTATATGCTAGCACTGGTGCAAGACATACTTCAATTTTCAGTGATGAGATGATTAATTTTCTACTTTTCACTAGCCAATCCCTTTTCCAATTGTTCCTTCTTTTGCATCAGGAAATATGTGTTCTATTTTTTGGCTACTGCGAAAGTTGCATTTGCTGAGGTGACTGCTCTAGGGTTGGTCCTGGTGTTTGACAAAATCAAATTTTCTATATTGATGGAAAAATGATGATCTATATCATTTAGGAAATGCCTTCTTCTTTCTTATATGATCTTATTCTTCAACTTATCAAAGGTGAATTTGGAGATATACATGACCCTATCATCAAGTGGAGGAGGAAGCACCAAATCACAAAAAGGAAGGTTCCCACCAATTAGAGGAGTTGAAGGTTGAATGTTCAAAGTTTCTACGATTGGATCAATGTTTGTCAGTTTTCCATCCTTCTCTTGTTCATCATCTACATGCTAGACCTCCAAATCTTCCTCTAACTTTCTTACAAAATAATATTCATATTTCCTCCTATTTTCTATTTTCTTCTTTAGCATGTAGCCTTTTTTCTCCTCTTCTTCCATTTGTTTCCTGAGAACTTCTTCTTGTTGCTTATTCTGGTTTCATCCTCTCTTTTCTACTTCAGTTCTTGTTTCTTCCTTAACATGTCTTCTCACTTCTTCTTTTCTTGCTCTTATATTTGCTTGTGCTCTTCTTCCTACTCCCTTTTCCTTGCTTCTTCCCATTCCTTCCATTAGGGGAATTTTGAGGTCTAAAATGGGCTTCCTAAGGAAATTATAAAATAATAGTGGAAATAATAAAATAAGATTAGATTACATCATCAAATTTTAGAAAGGAAAAAGAAAAAAACTACTTTTTCAACTTATCTCCATATGGGTTTACTCAAATTTCGAGTGGGAATACTCGTTGGATGCAAAATTTGATTCCTCATCCAAGGAGTACCCATGTTGAATACTTTTTGTGGATCTTGATACACGAAAATGAGAAATACATGAAAACTTGATTGCAATCACATTTTTTTCATGTATTTCTCATTTTTCATGTAGCAGGGTCCATCGAAAGTATGCAACATGGGTACACCTTGGATGAGGAATTACATTTTGCATCCAACGAGTACTCCTGCTTGAAATTTGAGTAAAAACTTAGGGAGATAAGTTTAAAATACAAGTTGAAAAAGAAGTTTTATTATTTTATTATTTTTTAATTTTTACTTTTTTACCCCAAAAATGGTAAATCATCGCCCATGGTTGACATCATCATCTTGAATCCTATTGGTTCTTATAAAGTTTATTTTGGTTGTACATTTTTCTTAGGAGGCCCATTTTAGACCTCAAAAGTTCTATAATGCTTTTCATCTTTGCT
This sequence comes from Pinus taeda, assembly GCA_000404065.3. NCBI lineage: Eukaryota > Viridiplantae > Streptophyta > Pinopsida > Pinales > Pinaceae > Pinus > Pinus taeda. Next base: position 94,504 of record APFE031074752.1, read on the forward strand.
TCTGTTGCACCCTTGGTGTGTACATCAACTTTTAATTTTTTAGTCCTCTCTTCTTTGGGATCATGTCTCTACTTCCTATTTGGCTCATCACTAACCTGAGAAACCAGTTCCTATTGGGTCCCTTCTTGATCAATATCTAGCACATGTACTATATGAGATGGGCCTACTTCACCACTTGGTGCAATTTCTCTGGAAACATTATACCAATTCTTTGTCTTCTCTTCACCTTCCCAGGAGACAAAAAGAATAAGGTTCGGTGTACCTCAACTTTACACTATGTTGCTTACATACTCCCTTAGGGTCATATTGATGAAAGCTTATTTCTATGAACTTGAGGTGGTTAATCTCTCCTATCCCTTTTTCTCTTGGCTTCATATTCTTTAATTCATATAACCTTATTTATAGAGGGAAGATATGATAGGGGGACTTATTTGACCTTTGCAACTGCTATGACAATCCTATGCATAACCGGTAGCCAACTTCTTTCATGACTACTTTATCAGTCACACATTTTGGCATAATATGTGGAGGCTTGTATTCTCTTAAGACTCTTATGAATGTGCCCTAAGAAGATGTAAACCAACATGCAGCTTCTATGATAGGTTCTATGTCCCTATCCATCATGCAAGCTGCCTCAACCTCAAATATCACCTAATAAAGCACCACAATGAAGTGTTCAACTATTTTCTCATATAATCCCCTATAATTGACCTCTAAAAATATTTTACAATAGGGTTTGATAGGAGTTTGTTTCTTAGTCCATTTCTACTTTAGGCCAAGAGATCCATTCTGAGCAGAGATCCCATCAAGCAATATGACTGACATATAGAAATCGGGTTTCTCACCTTGTAAAACCTTCTTCTCCTTTGCAACATTTCACTATAATTGATGGTCTAGTATGTTTGACCAATTGAAAATATTTCCCTTGGAAGCACATGGGTGAACCATATAAACACATCCTTCTTCAAAGAACTTTGTGATTTTACGCCTATACAAATTGCAACACATAGTCATCGAATACTGATACACTTTTCTCAATGAATTTGTTCCATAAATTCCATCAAGCTTATGGTAGAATTTTCTCAGATCCTACCACCATGTTTTGAGACTATCCTTAGTAAAAAACTGATAATCAAAAGTTGCATGAATTTTGAGATGAATTTCTCCTATGGACTAGGTAGCTTGTAATAAGAATGGAGATCATGGGTTTGATACACAACAAGCTCTTTCCCACTTAAACAACTAAGGATAATATTCTTGGATTCAAGATAATGCAATATCCATCCTATCACTTTTGCATAAGGTAAAACCGAATACCTGCTAGCAATCTTGTAGAATCTAAACTTCTTTGCATTGATGTAAAACTCCCTGTCCTCTAGTCTTTTGGGAACTCCTCCTTGAAAATGTCTTTGAAAATCATTTTCCATGTCAAGGTGGTGGATTTACCAATGAAGCAATTTGTGTCTGATAGAATGATACTTTCTATTTCAGACCATCCACGCCACCTTCGATATTGATTTCAGTTTCCTCTCTTGTTGGTGTTTGGCGTGTGACTGGAGTCATAATGTCGATGGTAGATTACAAGTTGATAGGATCCAAATTGATAGTAACTGGAAATTAAATTCACTCATGGAAAAAAAAATCATTCCCACAAAACCACTTATTCTATATTTTTTATTTATGCAAAAGAGGTCACTATAAAGGGACAGTGTGATATTTTTTAGTACAAGAGCATATGATTGAGGCAAGGGTGATCTCACTGGCTACTAGAAGTGTGCTCTATAGTAAGTCTTGGAAGAGAGATTTAGTTTGAGCGTAGGTCGCACCAGTAAGAGGCAATGGCTAGGGTCTTAGGCCATGGAGCTATGTAATATGTTCTTATTGGAAGAGAGGCTCCTCTTTGGCACAAGACACATCATCAGTGGACAAGGGGCTACATGCTTGATTCCTAGGAGTGCACTCTAATCTACATGAAGTAGGGAGTCCAATTTTGAGCGCATCGCAATTCTAGTAAGCAGATGGTTTGAAATTGTGGCTCATAAGTGTTCTCTACACTCTGGAGGAAAGGAAAGCCTTTTGATGGGCACAAATCACAGCTCTAAGAGGAAATGAATCAAGAGATTAGTGTCTAGAAGAGAAAATTACACTAGTGAAGTATTGAATCTTTGGGAGCTATTGTAATACAAGAAGACAAATGTTTACTCAAGAAAATTAACTATGTGTTTGATGAGAGCAAGTAAAGAGAAACATATGGATGAAAATATTGGCATGCATCCTTATATATACAATCACAATTATAGCGGGAATGTGAAAAGACTCTAGAATGTGAAACGATACTAAAATCATAATGCAAGAACTAAAATGACACTTGTGTAGGTTTTAACCCCGTACAAAAATTACCTGCATACGAATTCTAAATCACAGGAAAAATAAAAATGCGAGAGCATAACATATAAAACACATATACACAGAGATTTCCCACTGGATCCCAAATCGGGGCTACCAGCTTGATTTTTCATTAAATTCCTTTCAATGTTACAATACATATTTATACATGCCGAAGCATCCAATACCATGGACCGAAAAACCATCGCATCCAAAAAACATGTGCGAAAATCATGCACAAAACCATAGGTGGGTCTGCCCAACCTAACATAGGTTTCAAAACCAAAATTTTCTGAGACACTGCCCCGGACCCCATAATGTGGGGTTATGGGTACCCCTCAAACCCCATGTTAACTATGTGGAAAGAATATAACACAACCCAACAATGTCCCACTTGTTGTTTTCTTTCCACAGGGGGCCACAGGAGAGCTTAGTCATTTTTCCAGCCCTGAAACACCCATTGTTTCTCTACACCAAGAGAACTTCTCAGAGCTCACAGATTTTGTCAATGCATCTGCAGTATTCTTCAAAGTGTCCACCTTTACCAGCAACACCTTTTTGTCTCCTATCATATCCCTCACAAAGTGATATTGAACATCAATGTGCTTTGTCTTTGAATGATAAGCAGGGTTCTTTGCCAAGAAAATTGCACTTTGGTTGTCACAGCCTATCCTTATAGCTCCTTGTACTAACCCCATACTTGAACACAATCTCTGCAAACCAAACTGCTTCCTTGCTTGCATGAGTGGCTGCCATGTATTCTGCCTCTGTAGTTGATAGTGCCACTACAGATTGTTTCTTACTCATCCAACTGACTGCACCTCCAAATAGGTTAAACACATACCCACTGTAGATCTTCTCTGATCCAGATCTCTAGCCCAGTCTGCATCAACAAAGCCACAGATATCCAACACTCTGTCCAATCCTGGTCTTCCTTGGTAGCACAAACCATATTCACTAGTGCCACGCAAATACCTTTTTGATAAACTCCGCTTCAAACTAGCGTCGTCAGTGCTCCTCCCCTGGTTTTGGACATAAAATCCTGCTCAATAACTCCCACTGCATGTGCAATGTCTGGTCTAGTACAGACCATGGCATACATCAAGCTACCGACTGCACTGCATATGGAACACGGGACATGTCCTCTTCCTCTTCTTGTGTCTTGGGACACTGTTCAGCAGATAACCTCACACCTACAGGAATAGGAACCTTCACCGGTTTACTATCCTGCATATTAAACCTCTGCAATATTGTCTCGACATACTTCCTCTGGTTTAACCAGTGCTTCCTATTTGCCCGATCTCTTTTAATTTCCATGCCCAAAATATAGCTTGCAGCACCGAGATCTTTCATGTCGAATTTGGAGGACAATTGGGTCTT
>APFE031074754.1:4677-45126 GCA_000404065.3 Pinus taeda
CATGTATCAACTTGCTCAAGTGTACTTTTTTGAATACCAATAGAGATCTATTGCGTGATTTTCAAATCCCCATGATGCAAGTGACCCAATCGTCTGTGCCACAACTCACCAATGTCTCGGATTTGCATCTTCTCTGCTTTCATGCTCAAAGCAAAAAAAATCCTATAGCTCAATCTTATAGATATTCTTAACTCAAATCCCTATATTATTTACCTTACCCATGACTATGTGTCAAAGTAATGCATTTCTTTTTGAGAAAATCACATCATAGCCTCTATCCTCAAGCATGACAATCGATACTAAATTCTTATTCAACCCAGACACATACATAACATCCCTCAAGCTAATAGGAGCACCCTGCGTCTTCTGTAAAGTAACCATGCCCAATCTAGTAGCACTATACCTCCTGTTGTCACCCATCTCGATATGCATATGGAGATATTTCTCCTCCAAGTCACTGAACAACTCCTTATCACCAGCCATGTGGAATGAAGCTCCACTACCAAGGTACCATACACTACCCATCATTGATGACACCATGCATGCAATGAGAGTAAAGTCCAATTTGAATTGAGAGGCCCAAGCCTCACCTGCCGTTCCTCCTGAGGACTTCTTCTTGGACCTCTTGAGCGAACAATTTGTAGAAAAATGGCCCAGCTCATGACAATGAAAGCACTTAACTTTCATCATGTCTTTCTTCTTATCTCCATGGCAAGAATCAAATTTAAACACAATACAAGCATCTATTCTACTCTTTAAACAATGAATCAATGATCGATGAAAGCAATAATTGGCAAGAGGAAGATAATTAAAGATACATAACGCAATTGCTTCTTTGGGGAAAGCCACTGCTCAAAACCCAGACTATCTATTGCATTAATTAGAAATCTAAGTGATAATATAAAGTTTGTTATCACAAGAACAATTCCACACAAGTATGATCAACTCTATGCCTCACAAGCCCACACTGACCAACACTTAGCTAATTTCTGCTATCTATTGAGCCCCTATTTCCTTGGGAAAATCATGAACTGAAAAATATCCTTCCAACAAATTTACCATCTATTTACAACATCTGCATCTATCTGGGCTTCAAATATGGGAACGTCAAAGTTGGATTTTACCTTAAAGGGAGTGGTGCCTCGAGAGTGGCTGTTGGACGAAGATGCGTCACCTGTGAGTAGCCACTGAAGGATCTGGGCAAAGTTGTCCATCATCGCGTTCCTTTTTCACTTGAGGGCTTCTTTGAGCAATATTTTGAAAGGATCTCCTACTCCTTCATCTTTCTTTCCTTCGGCCATGGGAGGCCGTCGGGGTTTGCAAGGATGGTCTTGTAAAGGTTCAACCAATTCGAGCCCTAACTCCTTATACCTTGACCTCATTGGGGACATGCAAAGAAAAACAGAGAAAGAGAAGACCGCTCTGATACCACTAATATGGAATTATGTAGGAATGCAAGAGAACATAAATATAAACATAAACACATAGATGCAACAAAAATAAAAATTCATTTTATTTACATCAGAGAACTGAAATATGTTTACATACAAAATGGAAATAACCTATCTCGAGTGATGGTAGCTTATCTATGAGAAGGGATGTGGTTGTTACATGCCTCTGAACTGTGTTACAATGAGTCTCAAAGGCCTTTTTATTATTTAACAACATAGGGAAACCCTATACAACCAAAAACCTAACACTAGGAGATGGAAGGCCACGAATTTGTGGGTTCCATTGGGGTTAGTTGGGCAACCAACTCCCCGGGATCGTAACTTGGTCATATGATCTTCGTTTGGCATGTACAATACCTTGTTATAAATATCTCTTCGAGTACTATAGTATTTGTGGCAGGCGGCTATGGGCCTGTGACGAACCTCAAATAAACATCATTTGGGGAGTCAAAATAATTCCGAAAGTTCAGGACTCGAAAAACTGCTAAAAATAGTAAATGTTGCTATAATCAAGAAAAGTGATGAAACCTACTAGAGGTATAAGTGGAATAGGCGGGTAGACACCAATATCCACCTAGATCATGATGATTCTCAAATAAGTATCAGAACCCTATGTTCAAATATGTGTTCATGACCTGCAGATTACATGTTCTCAATGTGTTTGAAAAAATGATTGTCATGGTTAGGCATGGTTAGGTCAAGTATTTGATCAAGTTTTGTATGAATGGCTTTGTCTTGATGTCATTTATCATTCTTGGAAACTAGGCTCAAAATTTGGAACTACACCCTCTGAACTGGGCATTTTAGGTCACAACTGCTACTTGGTAGACTTATGCATGTGGTTGGAGGCCCTCAACCACATGGAGGCCTTGTGATGCATGCGGTTGGGAGACCAGGTCACTAAAAAAGTATTCTAGTATAAGGTTTGGGCACTGGGAGTCGTTTTTTGGCTCCTAGGTGTCCTGTAGCACCTATAGGATGTTTTGTAAGGTCAGTTTGCCGTCAGTTGTCGACCTCACTTCCTTAAAGGAACTTAGGAGGCCAGGTCATGTCATAGTAGGTCTCCATCTCATTTTACCCTAGCAAGCCAATGAAAATTGGGTAAATGTGGGAGGGGTGGTTACATAGAGGTATCATATAGAGTTTCCATTCTCTTCAGGTAATATCTGATATGACAAATTGGTATGAGAGCATGGTTCAATATTCAGACTGAATGGGAAGAATGTGTGTGTCATGCATGTATGTCAGTGTTTATATGGTTTTTATGCTTACATTGTTATGATTATTGTTATGCATGCATTATAGTGGCTATGATTAACATGTATCTAGTCAGTGTTACAGTTTGTGACATCATGCATGGTAACTAGATGGTAATTGAGATGATGTCGGTATATTGATATGATTATGTATATACATGTATCGTGCTAATATGGACTGATTTTGCAGAAGAGATAGCATCCCATGAACTTCACTGAGGTATGCTGATTATGCATTTATTTTGTTTATCTAACATGGTATGCTTATAGGAAGAAAAGATCAAAGATGACTAGCAAAATGGTGGATTACAGTTCATGAGATTCCCCTTACAGATAAGATGAGCAACCAAGAGATGAGTACTGCCTTGACATAGCAGACACTTTGAGAAGTTTACAGGCAAAGATCAGAAGTTTTAAAGAAGATAATGTCAGGATCATTTAGTCACATGAAAGACTTTCCATAGCATAAGAGAAACAAGAAGAGGTCAATGCAATTGTCCTTCTGTTTTTTTTAGGATTCGAGAGACACATGCAACTATAGATTACTTATGGATAGGAGGGTAGGGATAATGGGGCATATGGCACTAGGTCTCATGGTGGGCACATGTCAGATAGGGATGACATAGTCAGATATGGCAGGTTCTTAGATATACTAGATAAGAGAGGCAGTGGACATGGGTTCTACTCTAGTTTTGGTTCAGACAGGTATCATGGTCATCATCGTTATCATCCTTACAGGAGGAGTGACATGAGATATTTTCCAGATGAGTTTAAGAAATCCAAGCCACCAACATTTGATGGAGAGATGAATAAACCGAAAGATGTAGAGGCATGGTTATGTGGGATGATGAAATTCTTTGAGTTGCACGACTATACAGGGAACATGAGGGCTAGGATAGCTATATTCAATCTCAAAGGGAAAGCAAACATATGGTGGTAAGATGTGAAGCATGTCAAATACATTAGGATAGAGGAGCTGAGTTGGCATGAATCCAAGAGACTCTTCAAGAAGAAGTACTTGTCAGCGAGGTACTATGACATAAAATTCGAGGAGTTCTATGACTGAAAGATGGGGTCAATGACAGATGAGGACTACGCAAACAGGTTCTTGGAGTTATTTAGGTATGTTCCTTATATTAAGGATGATAAAACAAAATTTTAGCGATTTAGTAGTGGATTTCCGTTAGCATTTAAGGATCAAATAGAGTATGATGAACCTCAGTCATTGGAAGAAGTCATTGGAAAGTTGAAGCACTATTACAAGCAATCGAAGCATAAGACCATATCTAAGTAGGGTTGGAAAGGGAATGGCAAGAATAAAGGTAAATGGCCACCAAAGTGAACAAGACCACATGATGTAGGCAAGAAAGAGAATGCTGCTCCTTACAAGAAGTTTAATGTAGTAGAGAAGGGACATGGGTTGCAGGCTAGAGAGCAACAAAATAGAGGTGATGGTGGGAGACAATTGCAATGTTGGATATGTGGAAAGGAGCATCTCAAGAAGGATTGTATGTTATATCAGGGTGGTAGGCCTCAAGTCTACAGTGATAAGGAGGCGCAGACAGTTGGGGATGTTGGGAAGAGAATTCCTCAAATCTATGCAACATTGGATAACATGCATCCAGGTCACCAGGCATCTATTATTGAGATGGAAGGTAAGCTTTGTGATAGATTTGTTTCTATTTTGATTGCCCTGGATCTAATTATAGTTATGTTAACCCTAACCTGGTGGATAAGTGTGGTTTGAGAAAAGAAGTGCATGCATAGTACTGCCTAGTGTAGTTGGCTACGGGTTCTAAGAAAAGAGTTCATCACTAGGTAAGAGCTTGTGCATTTGAACTGAATGGTATGTCTACATTAGTGCATCTGAATGTGATTCCATTGGGTTCATACAATATGCTTCTGGGTATGTATTGGTTGTATCTTCACAAGACTAAGGCGGATTGTTATGAAAATTCTATTGAGTACTTGAATGACAATGGAAAACAAGAATATTGCAGTGTAAGAAGAAGGTGACATTAGTTAGAATGGTTACAAGTATGTTGGCAAAGCACAATCATAGGAAAGAGTGTGTATTGTTTGAAGTGCATATTTCCAGTGATAAAGGTAAGGATGTTGAGGATGCAGAAGTCTTGAAGAGGGTACATAGTTTTGCAACAATTTTAGGATGCATTTCCAATAGAGATTTCAGAGTTATCACCTCACGGGGAAGTGGAATTTTCTATTGAGTTGATGCTAAGGGAAACACTAACATCTAAATCACCTTACATTATGAGCACTCTAGAGCTAGTGGAATTGAAGTTGTAGTTGAAGGAAATGCTTGACAAGGGATACATTAGGAAAAGTGTGTCGCCTTGGGGTGCACCAATGTTGTTTGAGAAGAAAAAAAGATGGTACTCTCAAGTTATGCATTGATTACAAGAATTTGAACAAGGTGACCATTAAGAACATGTACCCATTGCTGAGGATCGATGACTTGTTTGACGAGTTGAACGAAGACAATGTTCTCGAAGATTTATTTGAGATAAAAATATCATCAGGTACACATCACAGAAGAGGACATCTACAAGAATGCTTTCTGGACTAGGTACGAGCATTATGAGTTTGTTGTAGTTCCTTTTGGTTTGACTAATGCTCCAATTACTTTCATGTGTTTGATGAATAGTGTGTTGCATCATTATGTGGACAAGTTTGTGATTGTATTCGTTGATGATATATTGATATATTCTAAGAATGAGGAAGAGCATATCGAACACTTAGTAGCAGTATTGAGATTGCTAAGAGAGCATCAATTACAGTATTCCAAGCTTAGTAAATGTAGTTTATTTCAGACATAGGTACATTACTTGGGACATGTTGTTTCTAAGGAAGGCATAGTAGTGGAGCTAGAAAATATCAAAGCTATCACAGAATGGGAAACTCCTAGGAATGTGGATGAGGCTCGATCATTCATAGGGTTAACAGGTTATTATAGGAGGTTCATCATGAATTTCTTGTAGATTTCCTATTCTATTACATCATTGCAGAGAAAAGGAAAGAAATTTGAATGGACTGAGGAAGGTGCAACTAGTTTTGAGTAGTTGAAGCAGTTGCTTACAAATGCTCTAGTTCTAAAGATTGCAGATCCAGATAAAGAGTTCATGGTATGTAAAGATGCTTTCAAGAGAGGACTTGGTAGATTCATGATGTAAGAGGGACATGTAGTATGCTATGAGTCAAGGAAAATGAATGAGCACGAGTAGAAATATGTGATGCACGATCTTGAGTTGGTAGCAATCATTCATGCATTGAAGATGTGGAGGGACTATCTTCTTGTCAAGAGGTTTGTGTTGATGAGTGATCACAATGGGATGAGATATTTGCTTGAAAAACCTATTTTGAATTCCGGGCAAGCTAGATGGTTGGCTACACTCAATGAGTTTGACTTTGAGATCATATACTTCAAGGGAAAGGATAACATGGTTGCAGATGTTCTCAGTAGAAGGGTGCAGGTGAATCATATAACAACTATGAGTACATATGGGACAAATTTACATAATCAGATCTTATAGGCAGGACAATAGCATGATAGGTGCAAGGATCTTAGACACGGGTTAGAATAGTTTGGTACATGTGATTATGATGTGGATTATCATCTCACGATAGATGGTTTTGTCAGATTTAGGGATAAGATCTATGTGTCGGACAATAGCGAGCTCAAGGAGCTTATCTTGAGGGAATTTCATGTTAAGCTATATTCAGGTCATTCGTGATATCAAAAGACATTGACAACAATTAAGAAGTTCTACTATTAACTGAATCTAAAGAAAGAGGTAGCTGAGTTCATTGCAAGGTGTGTGGATTGACAATAAGTAAAAGCAAAATGTAAGCATCTAGGTGGTCTATTGCATCCAATTTTGATTCGAGAGTGGAAATGGGGGGACATTTCCATGGAATTCATTACAAGTTTTCTGACGACATCTAGAAAACATGATTATGTTATGGTTGTGGTTGAAATGTTGACAAAGGTAGCTCACTTCATAGTGGTTAAGTATACTTATTCAACTAGTGAGGTAGCATAGGTCTTCATTAGGGAGATAGTGAGATTGCATGGTATTCCTAAGAAGATTGTATTTGATAGAGATGCCAAGATTACTTCCAGGTTTTGGAAAGAGTTATTTATAGGTTTGCATACAAATTTGTCCTTCAGTACAACATATCATCCGTAGACAGATGGACAATTGGAGAGGGTCATCAAGATTTTGGAGGACATGCTGAGGATGTATGTTATGCACTAGCAGAGGAGATGGGAGGAATATCTTCCACTGGTTGAGTTTCCTTACAATAATGGTATTAGGAGTCACCGAGGATGAGTCTGTATGAGGAAATTTATGGGCAGAGTTATAATACTCCCATTAGCTAGAGTGATCCAGTGAACATAGTACTGATAGGACCAGACATGTTGGCATTGGTAGCACAAGATAAACTTAAGACTTATGAAAATAAACATAGGGTTTTTAAGGAGTTTAAGGTTGGGGAACTTGTGTACCTGCACATCAAGCCAAAGAAGATCTCCTTAAGGATTAGATCATGTACCAAGTTGGCAACTCAATATTGCGAGACTTTCGAGATGCTTGAGAGGATTGAACCAGTGCCCTACAGACTTGCACTGCCACCGACATGGAAAGTACATGATGTTTTCCATGTTTCATTGCTTAAAATATATGTGAATAATGTTGATCATGTGATTGATGTATCCTTCATTGTTTTCCAGTTGAGGCAAGGGAGTATTGGTATATGTACATATTTATGTATGGTTGTCATTGTAAATACCACAATGCGCTAAGTTATAAAGCTCTAATAAGTGGTATAATTTTCATGTTGATCAGTTGTGATCTATGTATCCTTCATTGTTTTCTAGTTGAGGAAAGGGAGTATTGGTATATGTACATATTTATGTATGGTTGTCATTGTAAATACCACAAGGAGCTGAGTTATAATGCTCTAATAAGCGGTATGGTTTTCATGTTGTCATGTTGGTTTTTCTTTTCAGCAAGATGTCCATTGTAAATACTACATCAAGCCAAGTTATAAAGCTCCATGGGAAGTATGTTTTGGTTTTTAGCGGTCTTGCTAGTCATAGGTGTCACTGAACACCCGTGATAGCGTTCCCTTAAGGGGGAGGGTCTGTAACAACCCCATGTTAAAAGTTCATGTAATAAAGTTAGTAAGGACAAAATAAGACCAAGGTCATGGGACATGTATTCCAAGTTGAATATTGGGAAAAACATCCTAGTGGGTGTTCATTTGGTTTATTATGGCTAAAGGAAACTGGCAAAGGCAAAGAGGCATTAATTGGAATTTATTTATGAAAATAAAGGAAAATAGGAGAAAAGGGAGATGAAAAGTCACATGTTTGCACGAGAAGGAAAAATAGAAGAAATTTAAGAAAATAGAGGCCTCAATGATAAAAAGGATTTTGAGGATCAGTTCATAACCTTTTGTCAGTTTTAGCTTGGATCTCTCTCTATTTTCTCATATTATTGCACACTTAGATAATTCTTGGAGCACTCTATCATTGAGAAAATAAAGCAAAGGAAGGCAAAGGAAAGCAAGGGAAAAGTAAGGAAAAGTTGGATCAAGTAGCTTAAGTAGGAATGCTTATAGGTAACAAGGTGACTTCCTAGCTAATTGGTGAATGCATAGTACATGCATGTATGTATTTGGTTCTTTTGTTATCATGGGAATGGGTTTTTCCAAGTGCGATAGTGGTTTCAACCTTGCCTTGCCATTTCCAGATATCCATGGTGTGATGGGGTTCTTTCATTCGGTTGAGCTTTGAATTTCCAGATGGTTTTGGAACTAGGTGAGGTGGTCTCAGGAAAATTCCCAAGGGCCCAGGAATCACTTGACCAGTTTTGGCAAGATTATTACATAGCCTGAGGGTGGAGACATGCAAATATCTCAAGGTATTGGTGAAGAAATTATGAGGCATCGAAGCTTGTTTTGGGCCTAGTGATCACATGACCAGTTTTGGCAAGATTGCGGTAAAGCCTGGTTGTTTATGTGCTTGTTTTGGGCCTAGTGATCCCTTGACCAATTTTTATAGGATTGCGATAAATCCTAGTTGTTTATGTGCTTGTTTTGGGCCTATTAAACTCTAGTTTGACTCAAATAATTTTTCTTTACAATAAGTAACATGCCCAAAAGGGTTTTCCATACATGAAAATGACTCAATTGACTTGTAGACTCAAAGACAAGCCCTATAAGCACTCAATGAGTGCTTGAACTATAAGTAAATTTCCCTTGAGCATGAAACCCATGCCTCAAGAATGACAATAACAAATTTATTTTTCTCTTTACATCAAATACATAAAATCATGATTACATATGTCATTATGAAGACCAAACCTAGTTACATATTTCAACACTCCCTCTTAACTAGGGAGGTATTCATAATCGATACAAGGTACTTGGACATTCTAAAGCTGAAGAATTCTCATAAGAAGAGTTAGATTGGTAATCCATCTCATAAACTACTTAGCTTATGCTAGAGCATCTCATCATACCAAACAACATTGTCACATAACAAGGCCTTGACTAACAACTCTATCTCTCCACAATATCAGAGCACAATGCTAGCGAGAACAATGATTGACAGACACCATCATCATTGTCTCTCAAGGCACATACCCCGCCTGAGTGTTCATAGGGTATGTCCTTTTAGGATAATTCCTATCTTGGAATAACACATCCTCAAGGAATTTCCTCTTCTACTACTCTTACCTATTGGATGCCCTACCACATCCTCAAAGAGTATCAAAATCAATCTCAGATGCTTACCCAATCCTCCATTCTTCATTCACAATATGAAGACAAGAATTATGTGACTATCTCTCCCTCTCAACTAGGGAAGATATACTCATTCCTATGCAAGAATATACCCAAGCTCCCTCTTAACTAGGGACTTACCCAAGCTCCCTCTCAACTAGGGACTTGATTCCAAGCTCCCTCATAACTAGGGACTTGTTTCTAACAATGAATCTTTGCTATTTGGTGGAGATCATGGTACTATTAACTGCTTGTAGGGATCCTCCTTTGATGTGGTGAACTTCAATTTCTTCATCATGGAGCCTTCATCTTCTATATTTTCTTCATATGGCATCAACCATCCATCATTTTCCTTCAATGAACCATAGGGTTGAATCTATAGTCATGTCAAACTTCTTTTTCACTAGAAAGTGATCTTCTAGTCCACATCTGGCTTTCCTTCATACAACTAGCTCATCCAAATCACGCTTCTTTCAGGATCTTCCCTCCATTTTCATGAGAACTAGTTGTAGATGAATCTACAAATCGAATTCTATAGCCTTGTATCAACCCAATCAGATGTTGCTCAAAAATCAAAACAAACTTAAAATAAAAATCAAATAGCCTTTCATCATGACATCTACTTCTTGCAACATCAACTTCCCGCACCTTCCTAAACATATCTCCAAGACAATCAATGTCAAGGGTCTCTTTGCTTTACAAACTTCATCAAAGTCTTCATACCTTCTTATGGAGATGAATAACTGATTCTTCTAGTCATAGGATATTGATCACTTACCTTATGTAACTATAGTTTCATATTTCACAAACCCTTCTTCCTTTCTTCACATATTGCTTCCCAAGAACTTCTATACATAGTTATTCATCTTGTTAACCACCTCGTATTTCATATGAGGTCATATTATGTTGATTTTATTTTATCAATATGTGAACTATTTCAACACATATGCTTTCATGCATATTTACAAAGGAATAGATCCTTCTTATTTGATCATGCTCATAATATAGAGAATTTACCCAAGCTATCTGCAACTATATGATGACATTTCTTAATCTATCAAATATATACATACCTATTTTCTTCCTTTGGTCATCTACACTTCCTTCAACAACTTCCTTTCCTTGCTTGAAATTACTTCAATCATCTTGACATGCTACACTCCTTTTTTATCATACTATCATCCTTATAAACAATGGGTTCCATGCAAGGTGAAATTTCTTAGCAAGAAAATTGCTTCTTCCAAGTAGAGGTGAACCTTCTAGTGAAGATTCCAATGGAGGATCTTGATTATCCCCATCCTGCAAATTCTCTTTCCCGACGATGATGATTTATTTTCTATGCTAGATGACTTTTAATGAAAATATTATGAGCTACTTCCTTTCCATCATAATGACTGTTACAACCATGTAGACTTCTACCTCAACTATCTTTCAAGCTTCTACAATGATGTCATGAGATATTTTCTGCTTCAATCATATGCTTCTAATGTGATGCCATATTCTAATATGATTCATCCTATCATAATTACAATGCTTCCTACCATGATAGCTATCTTTTACAAAACTGAAAAGAACTAAGTGAAGGAGATTATCTCAGTCATAGTAGATATCTTTCACCTCCTCCTTTGATTTCTTCTTCTCAGATTCTTCCACTTCCTCGGTGACATGGGCTTCATTTATTTCTTTCCTTTTCTTGTTTTCCTTCTTAAGTTTCATACAATCTCTATTGAAATGCCCATATTCTTGACAACCATAGATTTGGATCTTTTACATATCGATCTTCTTCCTTTTTTGAGGACCAAATTTCCCAAACTTCCCTTTTCTCCTAGCCATGGAAACAAATGCTTGAACTTGTTCATGTGATCCCACATCGCTTTTTGTTTTCAACCTAGTTTCTTGTATCTTACAAAATGACCAAAGTTCACTGAATGGGGTGGCTTCCTTCTTTCTATAGATGATTGATACAAAGTTTCCCCATTCATCAAGTAGTGCATTGAGAACAACGGTGGTCATTTCTTTGACAAACATTATTTCCCACAACTCTTGCAGCTGGTCTCTTATTTGTGACACCCTCATAAGATATGAGGCTATCCATTCTTCCATTGATACCTTCATCTTATATATCTCGATTCTCAAAGATATCACTTCTCCTGCAGTGCTTACGAAGAACAATTCTACCATCTTATCATAGATTTATTTTGAATATTCCAACTTTGCCACATAAGGGATGAGGAAATTCTTGATTGATTCTATAAGGATTCTTTGAGCCCTTATTTCCCCTTTCATATATTATGTTAGAGCTTGAGCTTATTATTTTGGTGGTTTAGTGATTGAACCCTTAACATATCCAATGACTTCATTTTCTATGAGGATAAAATCTATCCTCTTTTTCCATGCAAGGAAATTTGATGACCCAACCAGTTTGTTGCTCTCCTTGCAAAAGGAAGTCATTTTGATAGTATATTTAGAAATAGATATAAGGATACTTACTTGTCAAGTGAATATGATCCTTTGATGGCGATATATTAATCTTGATGCCTTCTTGATTTTGATTATTATGGATGATGCTTGCTTCCCTGAAGATGACGATACTTATTTTTCAAGAGATGTCTTTCTTCAAACGTGCATGAGATGTGATCGTTTCTTCAATGTGAGGGAGATCATATTGATGTATTTTATGATGATGGAAATTATTATTATTTCTTCCTTAGAATGTGGAGACTTCCCATGTGCTTCAAATGTAGAGATTCTTTGATTGAGATGAGGTAGGGTCGTTCTTGAATGTAGAGTCTTTGAGGTCTTGTTGTTGTTGTTGCTTCTACATTGTACGATCCTTGTGATGATTCTTAAATTACTCGACCCTTATGTATCACTTATTGACAGATTGATGTCCTCTTTGATGCTTTTACCTTTCTTGAAATTCCTTTTTATGGTTCTTCTTCAAGCTTCCTTTCCTTGTCTTGTCACCTTAGCTTTGATACCATGTTGAGAAATCTAGGGCAACTAGATTAGGTGATTTCTCTTAAATTGATAACTATTGTGATATATTTTTACTTATCTTAATTGGCTTCTTATTCAACTTGATTATTATTTTATTCTTATTATCAAACAACTACCAAAAAATAAAGAACAATGAGACAAGAGGACATAAGATACAGGTTATCAACCGGGGCCAAAACCTCTTCGCTTGAGAGGAAAACCCACAAGAACTCTTCTCTCCTTATAGAACTTCAATTGATGAATTCCAAGACCTATGACCTTTAACCAAGACTCCTCCTAGACCAAGTTAACCTTCCCTTCCTTACACAGATTCCAACATAGAACTTTGACCTTCCAACAATTTCTTCAGAAACTTCGACCCCCAACAAGAATTTCTGCAACTTCGACCTGGAAGCTTCAACAACTTTGACCTAGTAGATTCACAACTTCAACCTTGATGCAACTTCAAAACTTTGACCCAGATACAACTTCATAGCTTCGATGCAACTTCAAAATTTTTACCTAGCAACTTCACAACTTTGATGCAGCTTCAGAATTTCATCTTGTGCACTAATTGTAGGAACCCTAACATAAGAGGGAGAGGTCCAAAAACTTCGATCTTTCTCTTCTTCTTCTTAACCTTGATTTTTTTCCTTTTTCCATATTATTTCTTTAGGATATCGAAATTGCTTGTTGTATGACTAAATGAGGTCGAGTTCCTTCTTGTCTTGCAAGGCCACGACCTCTACCTAGGGATATGAATTTCCTCCATGAGGCCGACTTGTTGTAGCTCATTTGACAAGGTCTTGGAGGCTCTTTGAATCTAGTTTGACTCAATTAATTTTTCTTTAAAATATGTAACATGTCCAAAAGGGTTTTCCATACATGAAAATGATTTAATTGACTTGTAGACTCAATGACAAGCCCTAGAAGCACTCAATGAGTGCTTGACCTATAAATAAATTTCCCTTGAGAATGAAACCCATGCCTCAAGAATGATAATAATACATTTATTTTTATCTTTACATCAAATACATAAAGTCATGATTACATATGTCATTGTGAAGACCAAACCTAGTTACATATTTCAACAGACCCTCCAAATAGTAAGCATGTGAAGGTTGTGGATGTTAATCCTATCATTATTTCTATCAAGACTATAAGTTTTCTACCTAGAAGAATCAATGTGCATAGAAGAGGATTCATGAGCTCCCAGGAGACTCCATATTGGCAAGAATCAAAAGTGTTTTTTTTGCAAAGGCATGTAGCAGAATGACAATTTGTGTGGCATTGGACAAGGTTGAAAAGCTCCTTGTAGTCTTGGAGCATGTTAGAAGCAAAGATATCATTTTTTTTAAGAAGTCAGGTATCACGAAGCATTGATCGATGTATTCCTGGATTTATTTAATGGAGGGGTCAAGGGTTCTAAGCAGTAATGTATGTATTGAAGGAAGACTTGGTAGCAACAACATCAGATTCATTGGTCCAGTCAAGGTTTTCCATATCGGGTGAATCCATAGGAAACCATGTATATGTGCAGACCCTCTATGCTACCATTCATACCTAGGCCAAATAGAAGAGATCAAAGGTTATGCATTCAATAATTGTACATAAAAGATGAAATATAATTAATGGTAGATTAATACCTGCACCAGTAGTCCTTTACATGGAATCCTTTTAGTAGGACTGACTCTAGGAATATTGTGAACCTACAATGGATGTTTTGATATACACAATTTGGGTTTGCAACAATGTTTTAGATTCTCCAACGAGTCTAATCACGTGCATTGGAAGGAGGACCACAAGGCATGGCCATGTGAAAGTCACACCATTTGGTATCAACTGCACTTAGTGTGAAGAAGAAGACAGGGCTACCTTGTTGGATAATCGTGTCACCGAGCTCTCCTCTAGCCTTGGTCCAAAAAGAGCGATTTCCTTGAACGGAGGAGCTAAAGCACATAACCTGGTATGGAATTGTCAAAGGAGCTAATTTTTGAAGGTGGTGGTGAAGGTATGCAATGGTTTCCAACAAGCTATCTGCAAGGTCTCTTTTAATGAAGACATAAGCTATTGCCTGGTTATGATGGTACATGATAAGGTTATACAAGTAATAACAAAATTTGGGATGTTTTCCAAGTTACTATCATGGTAGCACATTAGGTGTAAAACATATTCTTTCATTTCAACTTTTGCAACTCTTTGTTGGTTTATCATGGCAGAACCTATGGAGAAGAGGGTTGGGAAGGCCACGAAGAAGAGGCCCTCAATGTTGTATTCATGAACTGGTGAGAGGAAAAAAATGGGCATTTGAAGCGAACAGGGTGGATGTGGAAATTGAAGATTCCATGTAGGAAAAAATTTCATCAACGTCGATATGGGTATTTGGAAATGTTGATACAAAAGAGGGTGGTTGAAGGTCAGATGGGCAGGGGTGGAGAAGGTCGGGATCAAAAAGATCAAGAAGGCGTTCTTGGGGTTTAGGTGAAGCGATGGTGACGTGATGTATAGGGGGGGCATCTATAGGGAGAATAGGAAAAGAAGATAGTGCAAATGGGTTAAGATGGATATCCTTATAGTATAGATCATTTGCCAGTTTGTACTACAAAGATGCTAAAACTCGTGATCTGTTGACTAAGAATTCATAGGTTGTGTGGTCATAGTTGTATTTGTTAACAAGGACATATATATATATACATATATATATACATATACATATACATATATATGTATATGTATATGTATATGTATATATATAGATATGTATATGTATATATATAGGTATATATATGTATATATATAGGTATACATATGTATATATATAGGTAGGTGACAACATGTTGGGAAGGGAGGTGACAATATTAGTTATACATTGAGGAAGCAAATGGTATGGTCAAAGTACTTGTACTAGGATCCATGTGCATGGGCCACTTGAAAAACTGAGTTGAGGTGTGCAATTAGCATGTCCTCAACTTGAGTTAGGAAAGAGAGGACATGTGGTTGTTTGCCTGGATCCATTTTGTTCTATAAGGAGAAGTGATGGATAGATCGTTTCAAGGCACAATGAAAATAAGTGATGACACCATGAAAACAAATTGTTTTCATGGTTGGATAAGATTCATTATAACTGGAGCAAACTTGCAGGAGGCTAAGTGCATCAATCCTTTCATGAAAACAACAATGTGCAGGTTGGAGAGGGTTGTTCTGGAAATTATGGGGATTTGAAGTGGAAGCAACATGGGGGGATGGTTGGATAGGGAAGGTGGGAGGCGAAGAAAGTGTAGGGTTGGGAGGAGTTTGAATGGAACATGGGAATGAAAGGGAGAATGGTAGGGTAGGGATGGATGAAAGGGGAGTAATACAAGTTTGGGTAGGTAGGGAAGTTTTACTGGGGTTGGTTTGAAAATGAAGGTTGTATTGTCGATTTCTATAGAGCAGACGATGACACATGTTTATTTTTATCCTTATTAAGTGCATATTGCCTTTGTTGACAAACCTTCTTTACGACACTTTTTGGAGTGGATTACACAACTAACCAAGCAAGGAAAGTTATTATAAAAAATGGAGGTATGACTGAATTTGGAAAAAAGATGAGTAAACCATGGATGTCAAGGGAACATTAGTGTATATAGAAAATAATTTGTTGGTGTGATGAAGGAAAATATACTTATATTTTTTCCAATTGAAAAGATATATAACATGAATAGTAATATACTAATGTAGATGAGATACGAAACATGTATCTATGCAAACAAATATGCAATATGTATGACAAAGAAAGTAAAGATATATAAAAAGTAATCATTTTCTGAGTTGAGAGAGAAGCCCGTGTTGTTTTTTAAATATCTTTTTACGAAAAGGAACTTATGAAACAATGTGCAAGGGTTGTGGGAAAGTGGAAAGTAAACGAAGGATGAGTTGGAGGGTTAGGGCTTTTTTTGCTAAAAAATTAATGGAAGACTATTGCAAAGCATAGTAACATTAAATGAGTGTGTTACTATTTTGTATATGGAAATTTTGAGTAATACGTAAGTCGACAAATATCTAATGTAGGTGCAATACAAATATGTGTTTGTGTATATGGCTTGTACAACTTCTTCAAAACAAGGGTTATTTTTTTTCTTATTGTGCCTTGATTTTGAATATTCAATGGTGGAATGATCAAATGACTATTGTCAGATTTGAAGCCATATCATTATGCAACTTCATTTTGGATCTAAAAAACCTAGCTCTGTATTTTACCAGTATTAGAAGTAGTAGCTATATATCTTATCAATATTAGAGTGTATTAATATCCATATGCATACTCGAAATATGCTAATGTGTTACAAATCATAGTGAGAAATGAAAAAGGCTTGAGAAATGCAAGCGAGCTAATGCCCATGTATTTATGAGAAAACTATACAAAATTAGAAAGTACTACCACAACCCGAGTTCTACAAAAATTAGTAGAGATAGGGGTACTTTGACAAGATAAATAGAGTTCTACAAGGCCATCGAGTACACATTAGCGGAGAGGGAGGAAGAAGTCGACCATAGGGAAAGGGATTGGTGCTACAAGGAAAGGGTTTGGAAAATGAAAGTATGGGATTTGATTAAGGAGAAGGGAAAATCAAAGTTCAAAGGTGCTATACAAAAAGGGTGTGCAAAACAAAAGCACAAGATTTAAAAAAGGAGAGGGGAAACAACAAAGTTTAAAGCTGATGATCAACTCTTTTAGAAAAGACAAAATTGCAATTCATTTCTTGTAGGAAAAGGGTGGATTCAAATCCATAAGGGAGTTCCTCAGAGTGCATAAGGGTTGGGCGGAGGCGTTCAAGAATGTTGAAAGTGTCTGTTTTAATAGAAAGGGTGAAAAGGAAATGACAATATTTGATCTTGGTGGAGATGTCTTTAACAAATTTTGGCTCGCTTGAAAGGAGGCGAAGGTCCTTTGCTATTACACCAAATATTTCAATCACCACACCATTGAAATCAATGACATTTTCTAGATGGCTAGTGTGGTCATGCATTTCAAGATGGAGTACGTAGCGGTAGTCATATTCAAGGAAGTCACCATTTCATTTCATGAAATGCCACATTTTTTTAGATTGTTGGAGAAACTTTTTCCTACATTGCATCCCATTAATGCTAAGGGGGCATATAAGGAAGTAAAAGTATTCCATGTTAATTGTTGTAGCAGTAGCACAGATGACAACCCATAAAGTTTTCTTGGAGTGAGACATTGTAACAAGTTCAAATATTTTTTATTTTTATTTTGAGGGGCTTGCTAGAGACACTTGTGTATATTTAACTCAGTGAAGGTGAGGATGCATTAACACCTGTTTCGTGAAACCATTGTTGGAGCTAGCGTGTTTCGACAATATCTAGGTTTGTAAGAAGGAAAGTGGTGGGGATAGTTCCAATAGTCCTTCCATTGAACTCGATGGCACATCCCCCTTTGATTGCAAGGACTAGAGTGGTTCATGAAGTGCAAAGGTCTGAAAGTTCCTCCCCTTCAAGATGGCATTGTGCACCCCATAAGGTGACGTCAATGCTGCATCCTAACATGTCATGCAAGGCAAGATTTTTGTTTGGAGTTTCCAAGCCATCACATGGGTGTATGATGGATGTAAGAGAAATCAAGCTAGCAAAACCAACAATGTCAATAATTGAGTTGATAGTTGTAATGTTGAGTGAACTTATTGGCATGAAATGAAAGCAATGGGAATGAATCAACTGATCATCATGTATGCACTTAGACACGCTTGATGTAGAGAAAAGGAGGATTTAGAATGGGCTATATAGATGATTGTAGTTGGGATTGGGAACCTTCATAGTGCCATTTTGATGTAGGAGAATCCAACCTCCAAGTCAAATACCTTCGACCAAGACCTAGGGGTATTTCATTTATTAAGTGAGTTGGGTCCCTAATTGTCAATTATTTGAAAATTTCTAGGTTTTTAAGAATTCTATAAAGATTGTAATATTGATGTGATTGGTATGGAATGAGATCTTCTTCTAAGAAGAGATATTAGGAGTTTGAGTGAGTTAGAGAGATCTTGGGATATATTAGGTTTCTTGAGAGAATTTTATGGACTTAGAGGATCCTTAGGAGCTTATTAGTTGAGTATATTGTGGATATAAACAAATTCTAGTTTAGAATCCTTCTGTATAATTGTAAGCAAAAAAAAAAAATGCATTCAAGAGCCATCAAAGAGAGGAGAGAGAGTCAAGAAGAGTGAGGTCAAGAAGGGAAAATTCAATGTAAATTTGGCCAGAGGAGGGCCTTACATAATTTATGTGCATGTATATATTCATTAATAGAGGAAGAAATATGATTTTAGTGTTAGATATGTGAAATTGAACCTCTGTACATTATCGTGAATGTTTTCCTGTAATCATTATTAGTCATATGTGATGAAAAATGAACAAAATTAAGATTAGGAGGTATTTGAGCGCGGAAGGAACCCATAAGAGTATATAGAGATCACAAATGTTGTGAAGAATAAAATTCTTCCTTGAACAAAGCCACAGTAGCATAGAGGAAGCATGGAGGCTATAGAGGGTTGGAAGGAAGCCATAGAGAGGAGTGTGTGGAAGCTTGGAGTGATTCTTGTGTAGGAGCAACACAACGATGGACAAGAAAACATTGAAGAAATAAGTGGGAAACTTAGTTTATTTGGAGTCATGAGAGTCTGTCACATAATAGAGGTCGGGGAAACATAACTCAAGGTTTTGTCAAAAAATTCTTGTCAACAAACGATGCTAGTGTGTTGTGTCCTGGGAGGCCTTCCTTGGAAGATCAAATAGGGAGAATATGAGAGAACATCGGGATGACTAAGCACCAAGTAGACGTGGCAATGAGATAACATGAAAGTTCCAGGATGATATGGAACCAGTATATTGGACACACAATGGGAAAAAGGGCCCAAGGGAATGTTGACTTTGACTGAAAGCACAAGACCTTCCTATATCATTTGAAAGAGATGGGATAGTGTGGAAGCTAGAAAATGAGTCAAATACCGAGATGATACAAATCCATTTCATTGGGTGACGATACTGACAAGGGGCTTGTGAGTGATGTTGACTCCTTCCAGAAGGACGAGGGTTGGGCAGTTTTAAAAAGGGTTGGGGATAGTACTTGACGAAAGCTGGGGGGAACAACATTTGACGGGAATAATTCTCATTCCCCAAAGTCTATCTCCTGGAGGGTTCTATTACACATACCTTTGGATAGGTCAAGATGATATAAGACGAGGATGACATGTAAAGGGCGACGATGTGGAGTTGGCACATTAGTTAATGGGACCAATGGAGGAATCTTGCATGTCTCAGAAGACTTTACCTAGGAAGATAAAGGAGTGGCACATAGTAAAAGGGCCAGGGACCAAGGTCATAACACTTGGTCACTTGTGAATTAGCATGAGCTATGTGAATAGAGGAAAGACTACGTGCTAGGGACTTGGGCTTGTGTTATATAAAAAAGTAAGGGACTCTATGTTATAGGACCTTCACTCCATAGTCATGATTGCAAGACTATATTTATAGTCTTTGGCCATGGTGGTTCTACCCTAAGTCTTGGGAGTATACATGCACATGATATATGGAAGTTTGGATCTAGTGGTTTTATAAAAAGGGTCTAGAATATACCCTAATGGCTTCTCGCACTTACATTTTTAATGAATAAGGAAGGATTTATCTCTCTAAGTTGGGGCTGAAGGAATCGCCTTTTGGCCTAAGTTCAGAATTTTGGGAAAATTAAGCCAACATATTGACACAACCAATATTAGGTCAACATCACATTTGTTATTGTGTAGATTCGATCAATGTGCATGAGATAAATCAATGAGTCTGTCAAGTCATTGAAGGTGGATATGAGGATCTCATCACCGTCATGGTCCAAAAGGTCAAAGGCAAGTGATTTCCCAGTGCCATGTGCATTGTTGTATTCATAGAGGGGTGTTTTTGCGAGGGCCTTTTCCTATATGGACCAATATTTATGCTATGGATTGAGTGCCTTCAAAGGGAGAGTTGTTGGAGGAATAATACTATCAATATTGGAAGTTGCAGGTTGGCCCTCTTTTGGGGGAGTTTATGGCAAGGAAGAGGCATTTGTTGAGGATGAGCTAGCATGGAGCACTTGTTTGGTGGAAAGAACAAGAGGGTTTGGCTAGCCAACCAAAGGTGCCACATGGCGGATAATCTCAAGTTCGGGTATGCGAAGCGACTTGCAAGACAAAAGAGTTGTGAGAGAAAAGGAAAATAATACAAGAAGAAATAAATATAGTAGATGAAAAAAAGGAATTAAAAGGAGAGGAATGTGAGGAAGGTAGAAGGGTAAGTTATAACATACAGAGATCGATGGAAGGCCATGTAGACACTTTTTTTGAGGAGCACAATGGAGCCTAGTTGAAGATCCCCAGACGTTGTGAGGGCATTATGAGTAGAAGGCAGCAAGACTGTATGCTTGTGAGTTCCATTAGAAAGAGAGAGACAATATTAGGGCGTTGCAGCCCTGGCTGGGAAAATATACTCAATGGAAATGATTTGGAGGGTTGGTTGCAACTTGGTAGAGCTAGCCATTAACAATGAAATTGCATTACTAGTTAAGGTTGGCTCCATTGTGATATGCATGTGTTGTTCAAAGAGATGAACTTCAAGTGGATATGAAATGTAAGTACATAAGAACATAAACAAATTTTGTAGACAATTGAAAGAAAACATGCAACCATGTTAGCATCATTTAGGCCAAGGTGCAATAAACACAAATTGACTCGATTTAATTTGTTGTCTCGGAAGCACTTAATACGAAAAGGCATGTGCTTCAAGGTGAGGAGGGAAAGTTAAGAAGTTGATTTAGAAGAAGGTGTAAATGGAATTTTGTGTGTTTTCATTATTGAGAATGAAATCATTCAAATAGAAAAATTGGCACATGTTTCCAGATTCTGTTAGCTTTATCATAGGAGAAAAATGTATTAAATGAACGATATTGTATTAAAGGATAGATATTTTGGTTTTACCTTTTTCCTCCACTAGATATTTGTTACTTGTTGTGGTATGCTAAGTGACTCCTACGAGTAAAAAATGATAGATTATAAAAAAAATCCATTTGATATAGAGTCTAACAACCTTGAATTTAAGTATGGGGGATTTCGCAGTGCATTATATTAGATATCATTTTTTAACTAAATAACATGATAAATCTAATATATTTTCATCTGGGAAAGCGACATAATTCTATTTGGGCAAGTCCATCATAAATGGAAACAATGCAAAAGAATAAAAAAATAAATCCACTTTGTTCTTACTAAATTTGAGTCACAAACATTATGATACTCTTCAAATACCACCTTGCACATATTTTTTTCTTGATAATAAGGTACTCCCGTATTTCTTAGCTATGCATACAACTATATTTTGTAGCATGTATGAAGGCCACATTTTTATCCACTCTAGAATTATTGATATTTGGAACTACACGTTTATGAACTTGTCTATACATGTAACATTGG
Organism: Pinus taeda; assembly: GCA_000404065.3. Classification (NCBI taxonomy): domain Eukaryota; kingdom Viridiplantae; phylum Streptophyta; class Pinopsida; order Pinales; family Pinaceae; genus Pinus; species Pinus taeda. Next base: position 26,665 of record APFE031074754.1, read on the forward strand.
ATTGCTTAGATATTATGAATGTACTTACCAATTGATCAACAGATTATATTTGCTTCCTTTTTATAAAAAAGGATTGCGTATGTAACCTTTGCTAGATCTCTGGAAGAAAAGTGAAGAAATACATGGAATACCTATTCTAAAAGGTGAGTCCTTAATCCATTTTTTCTGGCAGAAGTTTGTTTAATTCTATTAAAAGTTCAATCAATGTTGATGTGTGGAGTTAAAACATACCTTGAAAGCAGGATAATTACGTATCGTGATAATATTGATTAGAAAGAGAATACAAAATAGATATAAAAGATGGGGTGGATCTTGGAAGCTGCTCAAGCATCATATTTTGGAATTTATTGTTCACTCGGGATGCAACTAATGGACAATAAGTTAATTAAGTAAATGGTAAGATGTTATACTATAAATAATATATCAAGAAAAGTTTCAAATCCATGTGCTCAATTTACAAATACAGAAGCAACGTTCGTGACATCATTGAAGTGGGTCTCATGCATAGTTATTCATATGCATGGATGTTAGAAAGTCCCGATATGATTTTGGACATGTGGGGTTCGCTTGTGATTTTTTTATTTAAATGCCATATGTTTGATTATGAAAATGGTCTATTCTACATTCAAATTCAACTCAGGCCCCATTATACCATGTACATATTTCTTTCGATTGGGCCATTAAAAATATACAGATTTCTTAAACTTAGGTTACATTATATAATGCATCCCCCAACTGGTAATATAGTTTGAATCAAAAATGTTTTTTTGGTAGCTTCTATGTTTTGGGAAATTTGGAGGCTTGATCCATTATCACAAGGGAGGTAAAAAAATGGTGCACATAGATGGGTTGGAACATATTTTCAACCTTTGGTTATTTTGTCAGTCTATTAGAGACTATCACATTTCTGGGGTGAACGAGTTAGTGTGGGTAGTGTGGGTGGTGGTTGTGGTGAGTCTTTGAGAAGAGGAGGGGAATGCATTGTATATTTTGTTACTAAACAACAAAAATATCCATAAAGAATGATAGAGCATGGGACTAAAAGGCATGCACATAAGTTTCCTTCCCTCCATAGGCGAGCAGACTTAGGATGTCTTCTTTGGTGTGGATATGAAGAGAATTAATATCTCTCCTAAAAATGCAAATCCTAAATAAGATATGCACAATTGGATCTGATCTACAAGTTATTACTTTTTGCAAATTGATTGCATTAATTGTGTTTATCTTGAAATGATACCCTTGATTGATTTTCTCTTTTAATTTTTTTGGCTTTAACTTTCTGTGCACAATTATAAAATTTCAAAATTGTGTCATGAAGCTATTTTCTATCCAAATAGGACAACTATTAGAAGTGGGCATTACTTGATCTAAAACCCCATTTGATGACATTTTTCTTAGTTTTACACCAAGTATCCCCCCTCTAAAGTGGGTGTCACTTATTGTGAACCCATCATTTAATGATCATTTTAATTAGTTTTACACTAAGGAGCCACCCTAAGCCTTTGAAATTGGTCTTCGCTTATTCCATTCGAGATGGTACCTATAAGCTGACCTTTGACATGTTGGATCTCAATAGTTTTGGTTTTGGTACAAAATACTGGATCCTTCATAAATTCATCAATATTATGCCTTAAAAAACAATTTTACTTAAATGTTCATCATCACTAAGAACCATAAACTTATATTGCTTCACAAGTTATACTAAAAACTAATTTTCACTCTTGATTATATGGAAGACCATGATTCTATGGAAGATAGTTTGGTGGTTGGTCCTTTACTAACACATCACGCTTCACTTGAACAATGAAGGTATTTTATTCAACAACATTATATACTTCAAAAGTTTAAAAAAGCATGCATTTCTGCATAAAATGCTTAACTATTTTAGATTTGTGGCAAACCACACGACATTGTTTGTAAGGCCAATGCATGGTTAACATATTCTTGAATGTTAAACTACTAGCCAAAGCAAACAACCTGTTGACGGTGCTGGACCCGCTAACATTCAGGGGATGTCCCTGGTATGAAGTCCCAACTAGACCTCACAACATTTGGAGTAGGAGTCCCACCCAGTACGATGGCCCGATTGCCATTGACTTAGAGATTTCCTTAGCTCTTGCTGTTAAGTACATGAGAGTGTTATGCTTGTATCTTCAAAAAGTGAGCTGAGTATGCTTGGTGAGTACGTAATGTAACTTGCATCCAGGTTCTCTTACTTTAAAGGAGGAGAGTAAAGTGAGCCTATAAATGAGAGATAGTAGTACCACCTAGGAAAAGACACAAGCAAACGAGAAAGGGTCTATCCAACATCCAACAGAGTACTCCACATTGGATGCGGTAGTCGTTAAAATTGGAGTGTAAGAGAAAACACATACACCATCCAGCAGAGTAGACCACATGGACGTGACAACCATTATAACTAATAAACAAGAAAGGTTTGTCTAGTGATATGCAGAGTAGACCACAAGGACAAGGCAACAATGATAAGAAATACACCACATTCTCAACAATGTAAGTACTAAAACAACCAAAGTAGTTCAACTATCTTATTACAGGTTAAGAAAACATGCATTACAAATGTTCAAAGAGTAGTCTTACAAACAACTACAAAACATGTGTGAAAATGTGTTGGCCTTAACAAGCTTATGAGTTAAGCAAAAGTCCTAAGACACATCTGTACACCATACATCACTAATCCTAGTAGTGGGACATTGGAGCCACTCCTCTCTCCTTAAAGAACAGACTAAAAACTCTCAAGGCTATGTGGGAGGAGACATCGTGAAAAGTCCTTGCTCATACAATGGGAGGGGTATATATAGCCAAGGGTGATGCTTGACCCTTGTGACTCTTGGACTACCCTCATGATCATTCATATTCCTATAAATTTTCAATTGAAATGACTCTTCAACTTCTTGTGTGCATCCATTGGACTTTCACTTTACATTACATTCAATTACAACATATATGGACCATAGTGGTGATGTGGCCTCAACAACTCATCACACAACTTGACATGACAATGTTGACATGTATTAGCTAGATGTGGTGGCCATGCTAAGCTACTGCACTGCTAAGTGATGGATGTACTCTTGGGTGTGCTTTGTATTCTCCTTCACATGGCTTGATGTTGTGGGGTCTTCAATGGTCTTGGTCTTGTAAGATGGTTCCATCCATGTGTTCCTTTGGCTTGCTGTTTGATGTGCTTCTTTTGTCCATCTAGCTACAAGTAAGTCTTCTCGCATGTGCACTCCTTCTTCATCCCATTCATCATCTCGCTATGATCTATCAGTGTACCTTTTCTTGCAATTCACTCATGACAGGACAACATCAAATCAAAAACCTCCTAGTCTAGCATGATGCATTATTTCCGTGTTCTGGGCCCGAGACAAATGACATGTTGGGAAGAGGGCCCAATAACTACACACTACGCAGTTCTAGGTGTCAGGGAGGGGGGATTGGTCAATGAGACTTCACAAAGAATAGCTTAGGCTTAAACAAGGAACTCTGGGGCACAATCTTCACTGTCAGGAAAAGCTATGTAGAAGCCACTGGGAGACATGATTGCGTAGTTGAGCACACCAGTGGCAGCTACAAGGTGGGACCTTGAGGGAAACCTTTGTGTAGTTTCTAGAGGGAAGATAAGGCAGGACAACAGAGGGACTAGAGGACAGTTTCGCACAGTTTTTAAGATCAATGAGTCTCAGCTGAGGGAGGTCATTGGGAGGATAACTTTGTGCATTTTCTGGGAGAAGTGTAGGCTCAGGTCTTTACGCAATGTGGGGTTCCAGCAAGCGGGAAGGAGGCTTGATAAATGATCTTACAAAGTGCGCAGTTCAGGTCAGGCTTTGAGGCAGTTTTTGCGCAGTTCTGGGAAGGAAGATAGGCTGCTCACCTCTGGGATTATGCAGTGAAACTGATTCGGAGGGCAGCCTCAAGAACTGCACAGTTCTAGATAGTAGAGAAACACCACTGAGGGCTGAGACTACATAGTGCAGCTCAATCGGGGTCCAGTGAAGTGGGGTTGTTTCGTCGATAGATTTTTAGGAAAATGGATAAGTGTGAGAGGCAAGTGAAATTGTGAGGAGTCGACATTGTGATCACACACTTAACATACTTCCACAACATGACAACACTGACGACCAGGACAACATAGCAAAGCATGACCCTTTGTGGGATTGTCTAGTGCTAAAAGCGACAAGTGTGACACTTGGGATAGAACTTTGGAAAACTGTGATGACACTTGTGCGACAATGTTTACAACTTTATGTGTGAGTGCAACATGTGTTCACATAGTTAAGACAACCCAAACACACAAAGACAAACCTTTGAAATCACCGGAACAAGATTGCAAGCATGACAAAGCAATCAACATGCCAAAAGACGATAGTTGGTTAAGAAAGAACAAGGGTGAAAAGACTCTAAAGGACTTCAAGGAATGAACTCGAGTGCTTGCAACCATCAAAGGAAAAACTAAGGAAAGCTCTGAAATTTGAATGCAAGCCAAAATTTTGGAGGGTGTTGCGACCAATACAACACTTAGCGACACATTGGTTGAATACCAAATTCTTTGTTTTGGTTTGTTTTTTAGTGCAGGGCCTTGGTCCTTTGAGGAGTATTGATTCATCATGCATATTACTTTGGCTTCCCCACTTACTCCATCGACAAACATGGTTCACATCGCACCAACTCAGTCGAACACAACATAAGATTAAGCCAAATCACAGTGTTTTGAATTAGGCAGGGTAGTTTTTCTCATGAGCTTAAGATTTTTAAAGCATAGTTTTTCATCTCTGGTGTTGCTTCGCTTCCAATAGGCTTGGGCAATACCCTGATGGATTCACGCAGGAACACAAGCATTGCTCCACTACTAGTGAGCCTAGAAAGTATCCCAGTGGAGTTTCCTGCTTCACCTCTCTGTGCAGGAAGCCTTTCTCTTCTTTTGCCTTTGTTATTTTTTTAAGAGAACTGTACATAGACACTTATTTATTTTTGGGGCGGAAGAGGGATCTTGACTTATTGAGAATAGGAGAGGTTGTTCCTTCAAAGAAGCATGTAAATACCTCTGATTCAATTTTGCTCATTTTGATTTTCCCCTTCTCCATTTCTACTAGTTGGATAATTTTGAACACACCAAAGAAGAAGACTGAGTACAAGCATGTGGTTTCCCAGACTGGACACAGGCTCATGGTTTGACCAAAAATATCCTTATAGACGGATCATATTTTCTGTCAAGACTTCATCAACCAAAATTTACAACAAAAAACAAAGAAGAATGAAACAAGATTGGCCAAGCACTGCAATGTCACAAGACTCTTTGAACTTCAACCACATACACATTTAGAAGCCAGAACGTAGTGTGACACGACACTTATTTACAAAATCAAAACAAAAGAGCAGTAAGGAAAACAAAACAACACATAAAATAACACAACAAGTAATGAAAAGACTATGTACATAGCGTGGGCGTGACCCTGGATCATTGAAAGTAACCTTTTAAGTCTTGGCCATTGATAGGGAGAGTGTCAATCTTCCCGTCAAGTGATTGTAGATGATACATGTGTTTTCCAAGTTTCTCATGGACTATAAATGGAACAATCCACAGGGATTGAAAGTTTATGTGATTTCCTTTGTCCTCACGGGGTTTGTCCCACTTTAAGACTAAGTCACCCACACTAAAGCTAGTACTCCCTGCAGAATTTTTTTCAAACCATCTCTTGATATGGTTTTGGTGGAGCGTAAACTTTTCTTTTTCTTTCATTCTTTCTTCCTATAGCTTGTGCAGTGTGTCCATCCTATGTTGGACTAATAGACACATCTTGTCTTGGGATTCTTGGGACAATTGGGGAGCAGGCAAGTAGATGTTCAACGGGAGGATGGCTTCTTTTCCATATACAAGGAAGTAGGGGGAAGTGTTCAGAGGAAGCTTAGGTGTGACTCGGTCAACCCATAGAGATTTCACCAGAGTGAAGGGCCAATTTTGCTGTTTAGAGTAAATGGTCTTTTTGATGATGTGGATGAGGTTCTTGTATGTAGACTCAACAATACCATTTCCTTGCAAGTAGTAATTAGCAGAATACTTCAACACAATACCATTTTTCAATGCAAAGTCATAAAAATTTAATGAATAAAAGTATGTTGCATTTAAAAAACAAGTGACATAGGAACATCAAACCTAGAGATGATGTTCTACCGTAGGAAGTTGATGAATTCCTGGTTGTTCACTTGTTTCAGTGGAACTGCTTCTATCCATCGTGTGAAGCAATCTGTAGCAGTCAGAATATAGCGGTGCCACTTTTACGAATGTCTGAAAATTTCCCCAATGATATCCAAGCCCCAATGTTGGAATGGTTCTTCCACTACAATAGGCTATAGCAGGGTTGTTGACCTTCAGTTTCTATCGGTGCATCTCTAACAGACCGGGCACTTGCGGGAATAGGCATGTGCATCCTTGAACAAGGTAGGCCAGTAGAAACTGGCCCACATGACCTTGTGCGTTGTTGTGTTACCCGCAAAGTTTCCCCCGAATGGTCCATCATGGAGATCACGTAACACCTTTTCTGAATCCTATGCCTCTAGGCACCTGAGCAGTATACCATTGTGGTGCTTTCTGTAAAGCACTCCATGCACCAACTGATAAGCTAGATCTTTGAGTCGAAGTACCCTCTTATGTCGCATAGAAAAATGAGAGGGCATGGTGCCATGCTCTAGGTATTGGTGCACTTCTACATACCAAGAGGTTCCATGCAAAGTGGGAGGGGTTCACTCAACATTATACATCTCTACTTCTTGCTCCCAGCCTGCGAGCTCTTTTTCTTCCTCTTGTGCATGCACTGCTTCCATTGCTAGTCTACAAAGGCTGTGACCCTTGATGGTGTGAACTGGATTGATGTCAAGATCGTACTCTTGTAGTCCTATCATCAAGTTCACCCTCCTTTCACCCATCTCTTGTTGAACCAAAAATGCTCTGACTACTGGGTGAGGCACAAAGATAATGCAATCGTTCTTCAAGAGGTAGGGTCTAAAATGCTTCACCACCTTGTACACTGCATATGCTGTTTTTCCATGGCAGGATAGTTGAGTTCGAGTCCTTGTAGGATTTCACTCATGAAGGAGATGGGTCGTTTGTTGTTCAACTCGTCCTTTTGAGTGAGAACAATAGTGAGTGAAGTGTTAGAAGAAAAAGTATAGAGAAAGAAATCTTTGATGAAGTTTGGGTTGTATAGTGCGGGTGCTTCTGCTATAGCTTGCTTGATACAGATGAACATGTCCTTTTCCTTCTTTCCCCAAGTGTAGACTGCATCCTTCTTGATCATCTCTTGGATGGGTTTGACAATCTGCGCATAATCAGAGATGAACTTTCTGAGGAAGTTGATCTTCCCCGAGAAAGATTGCATATCTTTCTTGTTCACAGGGTAAGGAATTTGCATGATGGTCTAAACTCTATCCAGATCTACCTTGATCTCGCTTTTAGCAATGATGTGTCCAAGTAGGTTGCCCTCAGACACTGTGAAGATGCTCTTATTGGGATTCAAGGATATCCCGTATTTTCAATTTTGCTCGAAAATTTTCTTAAGATGGCACAGGTGGTCTAACCAATGTCTAGAGAAGACTGTCACTTCATTAAGGTAGACCACTATGCTATGTCTGATGAGCCCATAGAATGTGATGTCCATTTCATGCTGAAATGTCGCGCCTACATTCACCAACCCAAACGACATTCTGCAAAAAGCGAACGTACCCCACTTGGTACAGAACGTTGTTTTGAGTCTGTCAGGATCTTCTACTAGAACTTGGTTGTATCCTGAAAATACGTCAAGAAAAGAAAACATCTCTACTCCAGATACTGTTTGTAGTATATGCTCCATGGATGATACTAGGTAGTTTTCCTTGTCTGATTGTTGTTGATATTATAGAAATCTACGGACAGGTGGATCTCCCTGAACTTGTTTCTAACAGGGATTAAATTTGAAAGCCATGTGGAATGTCAAACTTTGTAAACGATCCAAGCATCCAACAACTTAGTCAGTTCTTTCTGTATGAGGGGCTCAAGCGAAGGATGAAATTTCCTTAGCTTCTGCTGAAAATACTTGTCCCCTTCCTTAATTGGAATGATATGCTGGATTATTCACGTGTCATATGTCTTTAGGTCATCGTACGTCCACATGAACACATCACGGTATTGTCTGAAAGGGCAGATGAAAGCTTGGCGCTCTTGTGATGTACAACACATCCTGATATTTATGAACTTTGGATCCTTGTCTATTCCTAGATTAATCTATTCGTGCAACAATGTAGAGATGTGGATTTTGGCATTCACAAGTCCTTGAAAGCGGTTCTGTAAGTCATACATCTTCTCAAGTGATACCACACCCTTGGGGATGAGGTTGCCTTTTCTTGCATCGTGTTATCACTTAGAACTAAAACTGATATATGTAACTTTTCATCCTAGCCCGATGACAAAGGTCAGTGCTAGTCTATTGTTGTTTTAATTTTATTCCCTTAGAGTCTGAAGTTTTGAAGAGGTTTTTTAGTCAAATTATTCTCAGCTTCCATTGGTCCCCCTCCATCCACCATTGTTTTATAGCGACATGTTATCTTGTGTCAGTCACCGAACCTTTTTGTAATTTCGAAGCGCATATACACCATTAAAATGTTTTCGCAGCGTAATCCCAATTAGGCAATTTCGCAGCGCATATACACCATTAAAGTGTTTTCGTAGCGCAATCCCAATTAGGTAGTTTCACAGCGCAATCCCGATTAGGCAGTTTCGCAGCGCATCATTCAAATCTAAAACTGTCAGCGCTGTGAAATCATGGATTCGTACATTTCACAGCGAATCTTTCCCGAAATGTCAAGTCCGTTAGGTGAGTCATAGGCCGTGTCTTCTCATGTCAGCTCATGTACCCCTCTTATCACCTTTCACCACTCATTGCCACTATCACCACCACTAGATCTGTTGATACGCACGAATCATCATTCCCAAGAAAGACTATCGTGCATAAATCTTAATGATGGTTGTAAGTCTTGCATGAATGACAAATCTCCAAGATTACAACTTGAGGGATTTTAATCGGCAAAATTTAAAATTTCAACTACAAAGATAATCAAGCGAGGCTGATAATCAAGCGAGGCTGAATTCAAACAGAAGCTAAATCACAATTCCAACCGGAGCTGGTAGTCATTGTTTGCTAAGATTTGGAAGAATCAATGGAGAAAAGGGAGCACAGATCCGGCAAATGTCTAAGGACCGAACCTGAAGGCTTAGATATAACGCTGAGAAATAAAGAGGTGGAGAAAGCATTCAAAAAGGCCGGGTGCTGGAAATTTTGCAAAAAGTTACAAGGAGGACACGCACTTAACTTCACAGGCTTGAATTCAAAAGTAGCCATGATAGAATTGCAGGTTTCGCCAAATGTAATATCTACTGTGACAGAGATCCCACGAGGACAAGAGCAATAGTTTAAAATTTTCAAGTTTGACATGAATCCTTGCAAGGAGTTCTTGAAGGATGAATTTGTAAATGAAGATTTAAGTAAGGCAGTGCCCAGGAGTTATGTTAAAGAATATTATGCTCATTTACTCACCTGCATACAGAAATATCTGACTTGTGAAGGAAGGTACAACAAGGCTTACTCTTACCATTTTAAACTCCTTTTGCATTTCACAGGGAAGGTCTCCATAGACTTACCTTTTTATCTTTTCCGTAGTTTGAGTAAGATGTGTGATAAGGTACAGCTGAGGAAAGAGGATTGTGAAACATCTTTGTTTCATCATGGTTTAATCAAACTACTGGTTTTAGATGGCCTTCAAAAGGTAAACAGAGATTGGAATTCATTCATTTTTATGGCTGGCTTCAAAAGCCAGACTGGCCTCACTCCTCAACCTGCACGAGATTTTACAATAGTTGAGCTCCAAACAGAAGCAAGAGCTAAAAGAGTTCCAAACTCACAAGCAAGGAAACAAGTGAAGCCACTCATCATCCAAGATCAACCTTAGCAATCAACTAAGGGAAAAGCTCAGGGTAAAAAGACTGTACCTGAAACAAGCACATCTGAAGTAGTCCCAAGGATAAGAACAAGAAGCCAGATAAATAAGGAAAAAGGTAAAGCTATAGCAGTTGAAGAAAGTCCAGTGTCCAAGGGAAGTCTAAATGACTTATTACAGGCTATTGAATTTGAGCAATCTCAACCAATTCAAATTGAGTTGATACAGTCAGAACAAGAAAGCACCAAGAAATCCAAGGCCTCAAAAAGGCTTAAATTTGATGAGCCAGCTGAAGAGTTTGTTTTTAAACCTAGAAGACCTATGACAAGGAGATTCCAGCAAGTACAGGAAGCACTGCCCAGAACAGAGGAAACAGGGGAAGGGACACAATGTTGGCAAAAGAAGAACACAGGCAAAACAGTCATTACATAGAAAGAAGACAATATAACAGATCTGAAGAGCCAATTGGAATCAGCTAAGCATGAGATTGCCAAGTTGAAGAACGCTGCTAGAAGACATGCAGTCATACAAGCAAACTATTATAGAATTAAAACTCTATGGGAAGAGAATGCAGCTGTAGAAGTGGTTGATTGCAATACACAATTTCACACCTGGACAGTACCAGCAATCAAAGAAGCCAAGTACATCAGAATGATCAATATGCAACTAAGAGCTGGTAATAAGGTTATGAAAAAAACAAATTGAAAATCTGAAGGCGCAGCTAAACCAGTTTAAAGGACCTACTAAATGAGTTTACATTTCAAGTAAGATTTTGTCTCAAAAATTTTGATAAGTTTGCTTGATCTTATATTTCTGAAGAAATCTAAATCCCTATTCAGCCTTTGGAAAGTCTAAAGAAGTTTTTGGAAATCAAAGTACTCGGTTAATAAAGGTCTCAGGTTAAAAACAAGTTTTTTAAACAACTCAGCAGTTTCGTAGCGCACTATGAAACTGCTGAAGGTGATGATTTCAACTTAAATCAAGCAGTTTTGAAGTTGAAGCGAGAAAATTTTGAAGGACAGTTGTATACAACGAGAACACCTGAAGTTACAACAACCAATCAGAATAGCACAAGTGGAAATAAAAGATTTGAATCAAAAAGTGGCATTTTGTTATATCATAAGAGAATTGAAGCATGCATCAGACAGCTTGAATGCATTTTCCCTTTGGTTTTCAAAATAGTGGATGACACATCATCAAATCAAGTTTCATAACAGTGGACAGCACATCACAACGTGGCCACCGTCATATTTTGAGGGATAACAATTAAAAACCGACTCATGAAGATTTGAAGACCATAAAGCCGAGAAGCAAGGATAGGCTCCCAATTTTTCTGGACAGTGGAGAAGGTACAGCGTTCAAGGTCAACATGGAGCATTAAACACCCATCTCAGCCAAACTGAAAGAGAACCAGATGTCAAAGAAAGGAATCATCTTAATTAAGGCCATTATGCATGTAATATGAAGTTAGAGTCATAGTTGATTTAGATCTCTAAAAAACTCCAGTTAACACTATGTTGTATTTATTAAAGTAGTTAGAGTTTAAGAGTTGTTGGCAATAGAAGTAGTTTTCGAATTCCCCTCATGCTTGAGGAGGAATCTTGATCAGTTAGAATAAGAGCTCTATATATAGCTGAAACAACAAGGTAATCAGGGTTAGAAATTTTATGAAAAAGCTTGTATTTGGCTTATGTAAGACTCAGTTTCAGTAATACATGTTTGGCTTTACTTCTCAGGATTCATGAGGGATTTTTTATGTTCAGAATATGTGATGTTGTTCTTTTCCTAATTCTTGCAGTGTTATGGATGTATAATCACTCAGAATTCACTGAATGTGCTCTGACTTCCTGTATACATTTATAAACTGTGTGGTCCTATATGAGTTTATGTTCTGAATGTTTAAATGCTAAATGCCCTAACTTCTATGTAAGGTTGAATTTATTGTTATATTGAGATGTTATTGACTCCATAAGCCCAATGGATAGTTGTTAATGTGTTTCCACCATTCATACTTTTCACAGTTGTTTTACAAGAGTTCGCCATCTTATCTATAATCAAAATCATTAGCCCATTTGGAGAGAGCCCTCTCAGGTTGAGGAGGCTAAGCCTCAGCCTAAAGTAGGTTTGAAATAGTTACTTAGAGTCAACCTGACCAGCAGCCTATCAGGATCTGATTTTGAGATAACATTTTGGTGCGTCTGTCGGGAGTCTGAAGATTATTCATTCCCGAAATCAAGAAGCTGAACTTCTGAAGGTAGCAGGAGCTCAGAAAGTTTTCGAGGCTGCATTCTGCCTTGGTGACTCCATACAATCTTAAAGTTAAAAAGGTGGCTTCGAAAGGAAGATATACAAGGAGTAATCCTGACCCAGACCCACCTACTCCTGTGGATAATCCAAACACCATCTCAAGGAGCAGGCAAATATTTCCTAATATACCAGGTACTTCATCTTTTTCGAAATCTTTGTTCCCTGAATTTTCTAGAAGTCCTGAAGACAAAATTGTAGATGATAAAATTCATGAGGTATTGTTGAGGTCTGAAAACGAAGAAGAACTTATTGGAATTATTTTAGATTTATAAAAAAGAGGCATTGATACTTCATCTTTAGTGTCACAAAAAGATAAGGAGGAGTTTTGGGAGGTTGTTACCTCAGAATTACTGTTAGAGGAGGAGGATTTAAACCAACTCAAAGAGCTTGATCCTTTTGAAGTTTTGCTCAAATCCAAAACTGGTTTACCCCTCCCAAATTAGAGTTCCTTTGTCAGTGGGTTGCAAAGTCCAAATAGTCCTTTTCGCACTAATACTTTATCTTCTGCCTCTGCCAGTCCCAATAGTCCTCAGACATTATTTCACACTAGTTTTGGTCCCACCGGTCATACAATACCTGTTATCACTGCTCCTCCATTTGCTATGGCTATACCTGCTAGGTATGCTCCACTAGCTCTCCCTGCTGTTTTACATGATCTTCCTAGCAAATATGCTACCAGGATTCCAACATGGGGAGGAGATGAAAATATTACAGCAGAGGAACATGTGGATAGGTTCAATGATTTTATTGACAGGGAAGAAGTTGATGATGAAGATGTAAAGCTAAGATTGTTTGCTCAAACTTTCATTGGGGAAGTCAGAAAATGGTTCAAAGCCCTTAGAGCCGGAAGTATTCATAGTTGGGTAGAATTTGAAGACAGCTTTCTAAGGAAATGGGGAAACAGAACCAATCCTGTCCAAGCCCTTACTGAATACAACAATCTTAGAAGAGCTCCAGAGGAAACTGTCCAAAACTTCTCTAAGAGGTTTAATAAAATATACAACTCTATTCCAGCTCATTTGAAACCTCCTGGAGCTTTGGCACAGTTGAGATATGCTGAATCATTTGATTCAGATTTCTGTCTCTTACTCAGAGAAAGAGATTCTACCTCTCTTGCTGACATGCAAAATGATGCAATTAAGGTAGAGGTGAATATGATTGCTGCTAAGAAATCAAAAATGGAAAAAGCTAAGCTGAAGGAAGAAGAGAAACCTTCTACATCTGCTCCAGAAGACAAGTTTGAAACAATGATGAAAACCATGGAGAAATTGATGGACCGACTAGCTCTTGGGAATGCTTCTGCTTCCCCAGCACAACAGAAACCTCAATTCAGGAACCCTCAGTTCAGAAGGCCTCAGAATTAGCAAAGGCTAAGAGAGAACAAAAATCAACAGTCAGATCCTCCAGTGAGACCTCCTTTCCAACAAAATTTGGTAGATGAAGAAGATGAGCCTGAAGTTCCTGAGGAATCAATCCATTGTTTTGATGAAGAAATGTCAGGGATTTTCTTGACTAAGGAGGAACATGATGAGTCTAGTATGATTAAATCAGGAGAAGAGCCTTCAAACTTTTTTAAGGGTTATCAGCATGCTATCTTTGAGATGCAAAAGCAATACAATCTTAGGAATAGAAATGTTCCTATTACAACAAACAAAGCACAGCACAAGAAGGATACCTCAAGGACAGTTGAAGATAAAAAGGAAAACTCAAAGGTGGTTGAAGGTAAGGATGATTCTCCTCTTGTCAAAAAGGATATTCAAATTCTTTCTCCTCCTAAAGAAATTGACAAGACTGCTTATGTTTTTAATCTTGAGAACGAGATTGCAAAAATTAAGATATCAGTCCCTTTTAATGAAATTCTCAAGGTAGACAAATACAGAAGCAAAATTGTTGAGATGCTTAATTCACAACCAGGAGTGGCTGACATCCTAAATGTACAAGAAGATAATCCTGTTATCTGTTTGGGACCAAGACTTGAAGATGAACAGAACGAAGAGTTTCCTCCTTTCTACATAAGCATTAGCATTCATGATATGACTCTACATAATGCTATGTTAGACTCGGGGGCATCACATAATCTCATGCCTAAGGTAATCATGGAAAGACTGGGGTTAGAGGTAACTAGGCCATGTAAGGATTTATTTTCCTTTGATTCAAAAAGATTCCAATGCATTGGTTTGATAAAGGATGTTGTTGTGGGGCTCACACAAATTCCAGCAAAAACAATTGTTATGGACATTGTTGTTGCAGACGTTCCACCAAAGTTTGGGATGCTTCTTTCAAGGTCATGGGTAGCAAAAATCAAGGGCACAATGCAGATGGATCTCACATATGCTACCATCCCAGTGTTTGGTGAACAAAGAAGGTTGTATCGCGAGACAAGGATGGCCTACATGGTAAGCAGCAAAGACAAGCCTCAGAATTTTCCTATTTATTCATTTGATACTAGTCTTGGATCAGCTATCCTTTGCAATGAATCAGTTGGAAGAGAATCACAAGATGAACCTACGAAAAATCAGTGTCAAGAAGGGCAATAAGGAGATGAAAGAGATAGCATGGGCTGCTGGTCATTATACTTTGATGGATTAGCAGGAAAAGAAGGGGCAGGAGCTGGGATTTGGATCACTAGCCCAACTGAAGAAAGTAAGTTTCTCTCATACAAATTAAACTTTGATTGTACCAACAATATGGCTGAGTACGAATCTCTGATTTTAGGTTTGGAAGCCTTGATAAAATTGAAAGCTAAAAACATTGTTGTTTGTGGAGATTCTGAATTAGTAATTAAACAAGTGGAAGGTGCATATCAAACTAAAGATACAAGGATGAGAGCATACAGAAACTTAGTATTGAAGATGTTGGAAAAATTTCAATCCTATTCTTTTAGCATCAAAATTAGAGATCAGAACTCTATTGCAGATTATCTTGCTGTTTCTGCCAGTCTTTTTATCATTCCTAAGCACTCTTCTGAAAATTACGAAGTGGAGGTTCGCCATAGACTAGTCATACCAGATAATATTACAAATTGGCAAGTTTTTGAGGATGATCAGCATGTAAGGAACTTCATTGAATTAAAAGAAGAATTTGAACATAATCAGATAGATCAGCAGAATATGTTAATTGAGTCAAAGGAAAGTTCTGAAGTCTTACAATTACAAAACAACTTAATTCCTAAGGGCCTCATTCCCCTTGAGAAATTATTTGATCAGAATGATGTGTTCAAAGCACCAAGACTACAAGCTAATGAAGAAGAAGTAGAAAGCTGCAATTTAGGAGACTCAGTTGTGCCTAAGATAGTCAAGATTTCAAAATTCCTATCAGCTGATATGAAGACTAAATATGTTGAGATGATGAAAAAATTCATTGATGTTTTTGCGTGGAGTTATGTTGACTTGAAACAATATGACTCTTCAATCATACAGTATACCATTCCTATTAAGTAGAATGAAAAGACTTTTAAGCAGAAGTTAAGAAGGATTAATCCTCTTCTAATGCCACTGATTGAAAAAGAAGTGAAAAAGCTCTTCGATGCTAAGATTATTGTTCCAATCAGATTCTCAAATTGGCTTGCTAATTTGGTACCAGTCAGAAAAAAGAATGGAGAGATCAGAATTTGTATAGACTTCAGAAACTTAAACAAAGCTTCATTGAAAGATAATTATCCCCTCCCCAAAATGGATTTCATTCTGCAAAACATTGTTGGATCACAAAGGATGTCTATGCTTGATGGTTTCTCAGGGTACAATCAGATTCTTGTTCACCCAGATGATCAAGAGAAAACGGCTTTCACCACACCATGGGGAACATTCATGTATGCAAAGATGCCATTTGGCCTCATGAACGCGGGAGCCACTTTCCAGAGAGCAATGGATATTGCTTTTGCTGAAGAAAAGGACAAATTAGTGGTGGTTTATCTTGATGACATCACAGTTTTTTCAAAAAGGGAAGAAGACCACTTAAAGCACCTTGAAAGGATCCTACTAAAGTGTAGGAGGTTTGGTATTTCTCTAAACCCAACCAAAAGTATTTTTGCTTTAACTTCTGGCAAACTCCTTGGTCATATTATTTGTGAAGAAGGAATTAGGATTGATCCTAATAGAGTCAGTGCAATTCAAAAGTTAGATTTACCAAGGAGTAAGAACGAGATTCAATCCTTTCTTGGGAAAGTTAACTTTGTTAGAAAATTCATTCCTAACTTTGCTGAAGTTGTCAAGAACATAACAAAGATGTTAAAGAAAGGAGCAGATTTCAAATGGACAGTTGAAGCAAAGAAATCATTTGAAGAAATCAAGAAGGCACTCACTCAAGCACCAGTACTTATCAGCCCAGATTTTACCAAGGAGTTCCTTATCTTAACATTCGCTTCTGAAGACACAATTGCTGGAGTTTTACTGCAAAAAGGAAGTCAAGATACTGAACAACCCATTTCTTTCTTTAGCAAGACATTAGCAAATGCTGAATTGAAATATAACATCTTAGAGAAACAAGCCTATGCATTGGTGAAAGCAGTTAAGGATTTCAGAATCTATGTTTTGCACTCTCACATTGTTGCCTACGTTCCAAATGTTGTTATAAAAGATATTCTTACACAAGCTGATCCAGATGGAAAAAGGGGAAAGTGGATAGCAAAACTGTTGGAGTATGACATTGAGATCAAACCCACAAAGTTGGTAAAGGGTCAAGGCCTAGCTAAATTGTTGACTCAGACAAATTTGGACTGTATTGATATTAATTTAAGCACATAAATCTCAGAAATTTCTGAAAATGAAGAGGAATTAGTCCAAATAAATGAGAAATTCTTGATCTCGGAATGGTACAAGGATATAGCATTTGTCTTGCAGCATAATAGAGCTCCTGAGAATCTTTCAAAATCCAAAGCTCGGTTTACCAAATTGAAATCTCTTAGATATTTTGTGTATGACCAAAATTTGTTTTGGAAAGATGCAGGAGGAATATTATTAAATTGCCTCATTGAAGAAGAAGCTGATAAAGTAATTGATGAGTTTCATAAGGGGGATTGTGGACGACATCACTATTGGAAAGCCACTGCAAACAAGGTCTTAAGAGCTGGCTATTTTTGGCCAACTATGTTCAGAGATATCTACAAAAAGATAGCCACATGTCATGAATGCCAAATGTTTGAAGGAAAGCGAAAGCTTATGCCACTGCCCTTGGTTCCTATTTATGTTGAAGCACCTTTCCAGCAGTGGGGATTAGATTTCATAGGGGAAATCCATCCTCCTTCATCAGGACAGCATCGTTGGATTCTCACAGCCACCGATTACTTTACAAAATGGATAGAAGCAATACCCACAAGGCAAGCAAATGATTCAGTGATTATTTCTTTCTTAGAAAATAATATATTATCAAGATTTGGTTGCCCAATTAAGATCATTACAGACAATGCTCAAGCTTTCAAGTCCAAAAGAATGATTAATTTTTGTCATCAGTACCACATCTCCCTTGGAAATTCCACTGCTTATTATCCACAGGCAAATGGTTTGGCTGAATCATCAAACAAGAGCCTCGTGAGAATCATTAAGAAACTGCTACAAGAAAATAAAAAAGCTTGGCGCTTGAAACTGAGATATGCTTTGTGGGCTGACCGGATTTGCACAAAAAGGTCCATTGGAACATCACCATATGAGCTAGTATATGGGGCTGAAGCCATATTTCCAACATCTCTTGGAGTACCAGTAATGAAGTTGATTCAAGGACTAGAAGAGGAGCCAAATGCTATACAACAAAGGATCAATCAGCTAATAGCTTTGCAAGAGAAAAGAAATGAGGTGTTTGACAGTCATCAACAAAACCAGAACAGGATTAAGAGAGCATTCGACAAAAAGATCAAAGAAGTTACATTCCCGATCCATGATAAAGTCTTGAAATGGGAATCTAGAATTGAAGAGAAAGGTAGACATGGTAAATTTGAAAATTTGTGGAAAGGGCCATATCAAATCTCTGCCTTCCATGGGAATAACACCTACATTCTACAAGAGATTGATGGAACACCATATGCTGGAGGGCCTGTTAATGGCAGGTTCCTAAAGCATTACAATTGATTAAATCTCTGCCAAGTTTCTCATAACATTGTATATAACCATTTTATTAGTCTTTCTTTGTTGCAAATAAATGACAAGCTGAACAGGAAGCTCAAGCCCGAGGTGAAGGCTC
>APFE031074754.1:45146-64844 GCA_000404065.3 Pinus taeda
GTCTATCTCAGATTCAGAAGGGACAATCCAAGGATCGTCGTAAATAATGGTGTTTGATGTAATCATATGAATAGATGCGAATGAAGGCGATGCGTTGATTGGAGGAAAAGGAAAAGTTCCCGGTAAACCAAAATCTTTAACTAAACCTATGCCAACATCCCTATAAGGGATGGTCGTTTTTCCGACATGCTAAATACTCTCTGAAGAGGCTGGGTCGTGTTATCACTTAGAACTAAAACTGATATATGTAACTTTTCATCCTAGCCCGATGACAAAGGTCAGTGCTAGTCTATTGTTGTTTTAATTTTCTTCCCTTAGAGTCTGAAGTTTTGAAGAGGTTTTTTAGTCAAATTATTCTCAGCTTCCATTGGTCCCCCTCCATCCACCATTGTTTTATAGCCACATGTTATCTTGTGTCAGTCACCAAACCTTTTTGTAATTTCGCAGCGCAATCCCAATTAGGCAATTTCGCAGCGCATATACACCATTAAAGTGTTTTCACAGCGCAATCCTAATTAGGCAGTTTCGCAATGCAATCCCGATTAGGTAGTTTCGCAGCGCATCATTCAAATTTAAAACTGTCAGTGCTGCGAAATCATGGATTCGTACATTTCGCAGCGAATCTTTCCCGAAATGTCAAGTCTGTTAGGTGAGTCATAGGCCGTGTCTTCTCATATCAGCTCATGTACCCCTCTTATCACCTTTCACCACTCATTGCCACTATCACCACCACTAGATCTGTTGATACGCACGAATCATCATTCCCAAGAAAGACTACCGTGCATAAATCTTAATGATGATTGTAAGTCTTACATGAATGACAAATCTGCAAGATTACAACTTGAGAGATTTTAAACGGCAAAATTTAAAATTTCAACTACAAAGATAATCAAGCGAGGCTGAATTCAAACAGAAGCTAAATCACAATTCCAACCGGAGCTAGTAGTCATTGTTTGCTAAGATTTGGAAGAATCAACGGAGAAAAAGGAGCACAGATCCAGCAAATTTCTAAGGACCGAACCTGAAGGCTTAGATATAACGCTGAGAAATAAAGAGGTGGAGAAAGCATTCAAAAAGGCCAGGTGCTGGAAATTTTGCAAAAAGTTACAAGGAGGACACGCACAGGCAACTAAAGAATTTGCACTTAACTTCACAGGCTTGAATTCAAAAGTAGCCATGATAGAATTGCAGGTTTCGCCAAATGTGATATCTACTGTGACAGAGATCCCACGAGGACAAGAGCAATGGTTTAAAAATTTCAAGTTTGACATGAATCCTTGCAAGGAGTTTTTGAAGGATGAATTTGTAAATGAAGATTTAATTAAGGCAGTGCCCAGGAGTTATGTCGAAGAATATTATGCTCATTTACTCACCTGCATACAGAAATATCTGACTTGTGAAGGAAGGTATAACAAGGTTTACTCTTACCATTTTAAACTCCTTTTGCATTTCACAGGGAAGGTCTCCATAGACTTACCTTTTTATCTTTTCTGTAGTTTGAGTAAGATGTGTGATAAGGTACAGCTGAGGAAAGAGGATTGTGAAACCTCTTTGTTTCATCATGGTTTGATCAAACTATTGGTTTTAGATGGCCTTCAAAAGGTAAACAGAGATTGGAATTCATTCATTTTTATGGCTGGCTTCAAAAGCCAGACTGGCCTCACTCCTCAACCTGCACGAGATTTTACAATAGCTGAGCTCCAAACAAAAGCAAGAGTTGAAAGAGTTCCAAACTCACAAGAAAGGAAACAAGTGAAGCCACTCATCATCCAAGATCAACCTCAGCAATCAACTAAGGGAAAAGCTCAGGGTAAAAAGACTCTACCTGAAACAAGCACATCTGAAGTAGTCCCAAGGATAAGAACAAGAAGCCAGATAAATAAGGAAAAAGGTAAAGCTATAGCAGTTGAAGAAAGTCCAGTGTCCAAGGGAAGTCTAAATGACTTATTACAGGCTATTGATTTTGAGCAGTCTCAACCAATTCAAATTGAGTTGATACAGTCATAACAAGAAAGCACCAAGAAAGCCAAGGCCTCAAAAAGGCTTAAATTTGATGAGCCAGCTGAAGAGTTTGTTTTTAAACCTAGAAGACCTATGACAAGGAGATTCCAGCAAGTACAGGAAGCACTGCCCAGAACAGAGGAAACAGGGGAAGGGACACAACGTTGGCAAAAGAAGAACACAGGCAAAACAGTCATTACATCTAAATAAGACAATATAGCAGATCTGAAGAGCCAATTGGAATCAGCTAAGCATGAGATTTCCAAGTTGAAGAAAGCTGCTAGAAGACATGCAGTCATACAAGCAAACTATTATAGAATTAAAACTCTATGGGAAGAGAATGCAGCTGTAGAAGTGGTTGATTGCAATACACAATTTCACACCTGGACAGTACCAGCAATCAAAGAAGCCAAGTACATCAGAATGATCAATATGCAACTAAGAGCTGGTAATAAGGTTATGAAAAAACAAATTGAAAATCTGAAGGCGCAGCTAAACTAGTTTAAAGGACCTGCTAAATGAGTTTACATTTCAAGTAAGATTTTTTCTCAAAAATTTTGATAAGTTTGCTTGATCTTATATTTCTCAATAAATCTAAATCCCTATTCAGCCTTTGGAAAGTCTAAAGAAGTTTTTGGAAATCAAAGTACTCGGTTAATAAAGGTCTCAGGTTAAAAACAAGTTTTTTAAACAACTCAGTAGTTTCGTAGCGCGCTACGAAACTGCTGAAGGTGATGATTTCAACTTAAATCAAGCAGTTTTGAAGTTGAAGCAGGAAAATTTTGAAGGACAGTTGTATGCAACGAGAACACCTGAAGTTACAACAACCAATCAGAATAGCACAAGTGGAAATAAAAGATTTGAATCAAAAAGTGGCATTTTGTTATATCATAAGAGAATTGAAGCATGCATCAGACAGCTTGAATGCGTTTTCCCTTTGGTTTTCAAAATAGTGGATGACACATCATCAAATCAGGTTTCATAACAGTGGATAGCACATCACAACGTGGCCATCGTCATATTTTGAGGGATAACAATTAAAAACCGACTCATGAAGATTTGAAGACCATAAAGCCGAGAAGCAAGGATAGGCTCCCAATTTTTCTGGACAGTGGAGAAGGTACAGCGTTCAAGGTCAACATGGAGCATTAAACACCCATCTCAACCAAACTGAAAGAGAACCAGATGTCAAAGAAAGGAATCATCTTAATTAAGGCCATTATGCATGTAATATGAAGTTAGAGTCATAGTTGATTTAGATCTCTAAAAAACTCCAGTTAACACTATGTTGTATTTATTAAAGTAGTTAGAGTTTAAAAGTTGTTGGTAATAGAAGTAGTTTTCGAATTCCCCTCATGCTTGAGGAGGAATCTCGATCAGTTAGAATAAGAGATCTATATATAACTGAAACAGCAATGTAATCAGGTTTGGAAATTTTATGGAAAAAGCTTGTATTTGGCTTATGTAAGACTCAGTTTCAGTAATACATGTTTGGCTTTACTTCTCAGGATTCATGAGGGATTTTTTATGTTCAGAATATGTGATGTTGTCCTTTTCCTAATTCTTGCAGTGTTATGGATGTATAATCACTCAGAATTCACTGAATGTGCTCTGACTTCCTGTATACATTTATAAACTGTGTGGTCCTATATGAGTTTATGTTTTGAATGTTTAAATGTTGAATGCCCTGACTTCCATGTAAGGTTGAGTTCATTGTTATATTGAGGTGTTGTTGACTCCATAAGCCCAATGGATAGTTGTTAAATGTGTTTCCACCAATCATATTTTTCAGAGTTGTTCTATAAGAGTTAGCCATCTTATCTTTAATCAAAATCATTAATCCATTTAGAGAGAGCCCTCTCAGGTTGAGGAGGCTAAGCCTCAGCCTAAAGTAGGTTTGAAATAGTTACTTAGAGTCAACCTGACCAGCAGCCTATCAGGATATGATTTTGAGATAAGAGGTTCAATAATTCCTGCTGTGAGCATCTTATCTAACTCAGTGTGGGCCATTTCCTTATACTTGGGATTAAGGCGGTAACGTCTTTGTTTTACAGGTTTCGTGTCTGGTTTCAGGGTGATCTCCATGACACCCAGGTCTCCTATTATCCCTTTTAAATCAGAAAAATTTGTGGGGAACAAATCCTGATATTTGCGAAGGAGCTCAGCGACCTTGTCTACTACCACATCATCCCTGTAGTCCCCAATGTTTAAAAATTTCGGTTCCGCCTCTGTGCCAAAGTTAACATAGCTAGTTTTTAGTGGTGCGGTTATGTCTAGATCCTCTATCTGTGGACCTTCAACCTCATGGTGACCTTCAGTTTCTGGAATATTAATCTTTCTAGGATTCTCATCTTCTTCATCAACAGTCATGTTATAGCAATCCAGTGCGTGGCTTAGCTGGGTAGTCCAATCAGGTTGGACTAGGTCCAAAGGATCTTGTGGTATCCTAAAGATCGTTGCTTTAACCTCCTATAGCATCGCATCAATACAGTCAAACCCATCCTCAAATATAAACATCATTATAAATCCCTGGCGCAAGATGTCCCACTCTTCAGTGCCATGGCAAAGCTCGGTTTCGAAGTACCAATTCATTGGTATGACACCCAGGGTATGACAAAACAGATGCACCCATTCAGGCTAGGGCTCCACTCATAAGCCTTAGTCCATTTGGTCAGGTGATCACGCGGATCATCCCTTCCATCATACTTATCTGTCATCCGCACTTTTGGCTACCCAAAATGTATTCTCATCATCCTTGTATAGTCGCGCCAATCATTGAAATTATCCTTGTGCATACCCCACCATATTGCAGGCGTAGCGCGCAATACCCAGTCCAAGGCCTGGAAGCGATGTCTCTCCAACACTTCTCTTTAAAATGCATCCAAAAAGCAATCAACATTAGTCAGCCCATCATAATGAGGTAGATCCCTAACTTCGGATGACACACAGTGCAATGACTTGGTCATCATATTACAACACAACGTAGATACTTCATGCAGTTGATTCTGCCAGTGCTCTAATTCTTCATCTGAATCTAATGTGTAGGAGCTTTCGCGGTCCCATGCAATACGTTCGTCCGATGTAGGATTCACCCAATCTTGGTCTCGCGTTGTTATCTTGTAGATCTAGTCCAACTCGTCATCACTTTCATAATCTTGGACTGGTTCTTTATAGTCCAGTCCCTCCACGGGATCCAACGGCACCACTACACGGAGCGAATTCTTTTCAAATATCATCTTTCGCTTCTTTAGGTTGATTACGCCATTCATGTAAGTGGCCCAATCAATTCCAAGGAGCGTAGGGTAGGGATTGCTATCATCCACAATCTCTTTTACTTCAAAATTGTCCAGTGCGCTTGCACCCTCGACGTCAACTGTTACCCCTTGCAGCATCCCCATTGGGATAATTTCTGTTGATTCATCATTCTTAACTGTATCGAAGACCACTGGAACACAGGTCTCCCCATTCTTTCCCAAGTCTATTTTTGCAAAACATTCACGTCGGACCCCAGATCCAAGATAACTTGGTCCATCTCATACTCCCCTATCTGCGTGGTGAGTCTCATTTCGTGCCTAGTCCTTGCCTTGTTCTTGCCAAGCTTCCTAACCACGCACATTTCACCAATAGCGCCATCCTTACCAGTGCACTTATTGATCAGTTCCTGCAAGCCCTTCACAACCTTACTATCGCGGAGTAGTTTCATGCAGGTCTCTAAGAATGTGGTAATCGTGGATGGGTCCATTTATTCAACTGGTTTCTCCTAACTTCTTGAGGTAGAGGCCTCAGCGAATCTTTCCTTGCTTCCATAAATGTTTCTTTTGCACGCTCCAAATCAAACCCAATCTCTTTTTCTAGTGCTTTGCGGACCCATTCGCCTTCTGCATGTTTCTTGTCTTTATCCTCCCCCTTCGTAGTTCCACTTCATAGCATAATATTTACCTTAAGGTCTTCCTCGCAAGGCTCAGGCCTCATCATCTGGAGGTTCTGCGTCGGCTACGAAGGTTACACCCCCTTTTCGCGAATCTTAGCCAGCAATATTGGGCAATCCTCAGTCGTATGGTCAAACTGAGTACAGTAGCAGCATGACAATTGCATCGGATTTGGACAATCCATTCCGTAGTGTCCTGGGCCTCCACAATTGTAACAAATCAGTTGTCCTCGGCATCTATAGGCCCTCCTCCACCTCGGCCTCCATCGCGCCCCTGATACTCACCTCGCATTCTCCCAACGCCTTGGTCTAGAGGCCGCGTTTTTGCCTACACCCTGTATGCAGGTGTCCTGTCCATTATCAATTCGTAACTTCGGCAATAGTGCTTGTCATGATCTACTGATTAACAAAAATTGCAAAAGAGTTGTTGTCGTGTTAGCACAAATTTCTGCAGCAAATGGCAATTTTTGGTTACATGTTTCCTAGCCACATGGCATATATCGCACCATAACGCAGACCCTGCACTTGGCCCTGCGGCGGCCTCTAGTCATAGAGGAATTGGTCCCCCTGCTACAACATAGTTCGCGAAGACTGGGTAGTGATCCTTGTCATGCCCCTTACCCTTGCATTTTAGGCACCAAAATTCTTCGCACGCCTCTGGCCGAGCTATTATGTCCTTCTTCAAACTTTGCATTTTGAGACAAAGGTTTAGCAACTGTGCATGAATCTGTTGAACCCCCATATTAGCATTCTGCATTGGTGTCTCATGCAGCCTCATCATAATTTCCATAGCTTCCGCCTGGGTTCCAATCTTCTATTGTGATAGCGCAACCCTTAGGTGGGGCAAGAGCGAGGCCACAAACCATTTGTGGTGCTACCCATCATTTAGGTTCATGTTGGCTTCACGAATCATACACTTCAGTCTTTGATCCAAATCCTAAGGCGTCTCCCCCAACTTCATCTTGATCTCCTTGAATCCCACAATCGACTGCACTTGAGACTTAGGTCTAGTGAATTATCTATTTAGCACGGCCTAGATATCTGCCAACGCAAATGTTGGGTTATCAATACTGTAATTAATGTACCACGTTAGTGTGTGGTCCTACAAGGCACTAACCAGCATGGCTTTCTTCATCTGGTCATCCGTGATACCCTGGGCCTCCCATACAACCTTCGTGATGAACCAGAATTAGTTCGGATCTTCATTCCCTACACCCTTGAATACAGGTAGTTTTACGAAGTTGGACATATTGAACAGCAGTGGAGGTGGGGTTGGTGTGGGTGATGGGGTGAGAGGTGGAGGTGAGGATGGAGACAGTGTGGATGGATGGGATGAGGATGGAGGTGGTGTAGGTATTCACGGGAACCCTTGTCTTATCAGCTGCACAATGCTCAGTGGAGAAGAATGTGCTGCTCCTTCATCATCACTCAATGGAGGCCCAATCAGTGGGCTATACTCAGGGTCGTTTCTTCCTTCGTCCCTAAAATACTTTCCGCTTCATGTAGCTCCAAACATCGAGGTAACTGCATAACCTGTTGTTCACACAAGAGAATCTTAATCCAAGTATTTAGCAATTTTAAATACTTACCTGGCGGTCCTTTAAAGAAGTGGCGCTCTGCTTCGTTGTAACTGACAGAGGTATTGACCACAAATTTTGTCACAAATCCTCCTATGATGCGATCGAGTCAATGGTCGATGGTGCGTGCGATCTTATCTTCAGACACTTCCAATCTCCTTACTAACTCCAGTGTCCAAACAATCAGAGTGTCAAGCCTCCACCTTCCTTGGTCGTCTACCAACTTCGCACTCCACTCGTATAACTCAACCGGGAAGAGACAGAAGAAGATTTCGTGTATTTCTATGTACAGGTATCTGTCCAACCACCGTTCTTTCGTCAATCATGGATTCTTGTTTTCTTGCGCTGAAAATTCGTGGATATTTCTATCCAACCAGTTTTCGATCTCTTTCTTAGTTGGATTCCAATGATATGACATCACGCATCTCATTATGCAGATCCCGGTCCCAGAAATAGAACCATTTGTTGGCTTGATGAGCCCTAACCCAGGTTCAATGTTAGGCAACCAATCAAATCCCTACACTATTGGCCCTTTTGGCATCAATCTACAGAGCATGGACCGATGTCTCACTCGAAACAGTATGGGGTGATGCAGGAACCAAGTTTCCACACCTTGAGATGGTTGTGATGTCAGTTTTCTACCTCAATCCCTGCCTTTGCGCAAATCGATAAGCCTTTAGGGCTTATCGATGTATTTCCTCTTCCATCTTTTAGAACCTCTGCGAAGGTATCTGACTGTCCTTTGCGCAACCCTAAACAATGATTTAGCCACTTACACACCTCTGTAACTATGCTACTATCTAGTTTCCCTAATTATCTTAGTGGTTAGCCAACTTTATCATGCAATTAATATTTCCCTTGCGTAAACATACATTATTACTTGCATTCAAATAACAAATAGAAATAGATACATTTGCGCATCAATTTAACATTATAATGTAAACCCATAACTTAACATATCATAATCGGATGCAATAATCATAGACAAAAAACACAGTGATTCCAGAATACTTCTCTTTATTTATGATTCAAGTTCCTAATACAGACTCTATCTGCCCTGCGCACACAGTTGCAGGGGTTTGTGCACTCAGTTGCAGACTTCCACCCTAGGCCTCTACGCACTCAGCTGCAGAGCCTCTTCCTACACTAATACTCTCGCTCTTAGCTCGCCCAAACTTACCAATGACTCATGACCTTTAACTTAATTTTTGTACTTCTCTTCTAAGACTTCCCTTTTTATACTTCTCTTCAAAACCGACACAACTTATCTAAACTAAGCACGGAAAACCCTTTTAACTATAGACATCTTTCGCGCTCCGCAACCACAAAATGAGGATACTTTACATTTCTTTACACAAAATTCAAGCCTTCTGCCCCAAAACTTGGGTGTTCAACCCAAAATTGACCCCCAAGGGACCTGTTCCCAATAGGGTTGGAAGTCTATGTTGTAGATAATTGAATTTTAAAACATTTTCACATTGCATTCACCCCATAACCTCATAAGAAATTATGTATAGATAACATTAGCAATAACAATGCAACTAAACAGTCATAAGTCTACTATGATATATCTGTCATAGGTTTGTCATGATATCTCTGTCACAGGGCTCAAGATATCTCCTTCATATCTCTATCATAATCTTTTCTCATATCCCAAATAAGAAGGCCCAAACAAGCCACTGTCATACCCAAGAACTTTAGCCCATTAGGGTGTTGTTACACCACAAGAATGAGGCCCATTAGGGAGTTTTTATGCCACAAGACTAAGGTAAAATTTCGCAAACCCATAGGATGGAATGATCACTATATCACTTCCAATTAATTACAGGTTCTAGTGTGCATTTATTTGAGGCGCACAAACCCTACCTATCACCCTATGAAATCCAAGCAACTTGAAGTATTCTTGAATATCAAAAATATATATGTGAAAAAATAAAAATATTTAATTGTATTAATGTTACTTATGAGTAAAAAAATACTCTCCAATTTGAATCATTTAATTTGGCCTTGAAATGAAGGTTGGGCATGCATTTTTTTGAAGTAGGCCAAAATTGCCTTGTTTCATTAAAATACATGATCAAGATTCATTTCTTAGCCAACCTGGTTGATTCAAATTGTATATTGTTTGTTTTACTATTT
The DNA here is from genome assembly GCA_000404065.3 of Pinus taeda. Lineage (NCBI taxonomy): Eukaryota > Viridiplantae > Streptophyta > Pinopsida > Pinales > Pinaceae > Pinus > Pinus taeda. The sequence goes on from APFE031074754.1 coordinate 54,792, forward strand.
TGCACTTTTACATTGTTATATCTTTACTAACTAGTAAAGTAGTAACATTGTTAATTTTCTTAGGGCTAGAAGTCTTTATCATAGATAATTGCATTTTAAAACATTTTCACATTGCATTCACCCCATATCATCATAAGCAATTATGTAAAGAGGACATTATCAATAACAAAGCAACAGAACATTTATAGGTCTATCATGATATATCTATCATAGGTATGTCATGATATCTTTGTCATAGGGCTCGGAATATCTCCTTCATATCTCTATCATAATATTTTCTCATATCATTGATAAGTAGGCCCAAAGAGATTGATGTCAGACACAAGAAATGAGGCCCATTAGGGCATTGTTACACCACAAGACTGAGGCCCATTAGGGCGTTGTTTTTTTTTGTTGGCAAAGATTCACATTATATTAACATGGAAATATACATAGAGTACATGCAAAAAATATTGGGGGGTCTTTGCCCATCACGGATCAAGGTTCTCTGCCCTCAGAGAGAGAAACCAGAGAACATTTCTAGAATTTGCAAATCAAGTCTTCTGCAATGCATCATCAGAATAATGTTTAAGCTAAGCATCACAAAATTTAGAACCCTCATTCTGTGGTGGGACTAAGCCACTAATAGTCGAACCTTGACAATAAAAACAAAGAATTGTTGTGTTGTTACACCACAACACAAAAATGTGGCTCTTCCTCGAGACACTCAATCCTTCTTCTATCCCTATGGATTCAGAACCTTTTTCCCTATTTAGGTTAACTTCTTACTCCTACTACAACAAGTGCAGGGGTAAATAAGGAACCCGGTTGCCGTAGAGCTCTTTAAACAGACTGTGAGGGTGTTGACGGTCCTGGAAATCCATCAACCAAGGGGATCTCCATGATATGAAGTCCCAATTAGACCTCACATTGTTTGGTATAGGAGTCCCATCTCGTAAAAAGGCCTGGTTGCTAAATGCTCAAAGATTTTCCTTGGCTCTAGCTATCAACACGAGAGGGTGATGCAATGGGATCTTCGAACAACAAGGTAAGTGTTCCTAGTGAGTGTGCAGGGAAACTGCCTCAAGGTTCTCTTATTGCAAAAGCGGGAAAAAACGTTTGCCTCTAAGTGAGAGGTAATAGTACCACCCAGGAAGAGACACACACAAACCAAGAAGGTTTGTCCACCATCCAACGAAATAGTCTAGAGTAGATGGGTCAGTCGTTAAAACCAAAGTACAGGGAAAGATCCATCCACTATCTATTGGAATAGTCCGCAACAGATGTGACAGTCATTATAGCCAATGAGCGAGAAAGGTTTGTCTAGTATCCTGCGGAGTAGTCCACAAGGATGAGACAATAGTGATAATTAATATAGCACATTCCCAACAAGATAAGCACTAAAACAACCGAAATAGCTAAACTATATTAGTACATGTGGAATAAACATGAATTGCAAATGTTCAAAGAATAGTCTTACAAACATCCATAAGTCATGCATGGAAATGTATTGCCCTGAACAGGTTTCTATATTAAGCAAAAGTTTCAAGACACATATTTACACCATACATCACCAACCCCAATATTGGGACAATGGAGCCACTCCTCGCTCCTCAAAGAACTGTTTGAACCTATATATGATTTGTGGGAGGAGCCAAGGTAAAAAAGTCCTTCTTCAAACAATGAAGGGGGTATATATAACCAAGGGTGATGCTTGACCCTTGTGATTCCTAGACTATCCTCATGAATGTTCAACTTCCTATGACTTTTCAATTGACATGACTCTTCATATTCATATGTGTCCATTGGACTTCCACTTTACATTACATTTTATTTACAATAGACATGGCCCATAATAGTGATGTGGTCTTTGAAAACTCATGACATGACTTGACATGACATTGCTAACATGGACTATCTTGTTGAGGTGGCGATGTCAAGCTATTGTTGATGTTGAGTGATAGATTTGTTCTTGGATATGCTTTCTCTTCTCCTTCGCATAGCTTGATGATGCGGGGTCTTCAATGATCTTTGTTCTTGAGAGGTGGTTTCATGCATGTGTTCGCTTTTCCTGTACTTGATGATCTTCTTTGTTTGTCCAGATGTAAGTGAGTCTTCTAGCATGTTCAATCCTTCTTCTCCTTCTTCATCGTCTCACCATGATCTAACAATGTACCTGTTCATGCAATTCACTCATGAAGGGATGACAACAAATCCAAAAACTCCCTAGTCTACAATGATGCACTCTTATCCATGGATTGAGCCCAAGAAAGGTGGCAGACTAGGAAAGAGGGCCCAGTGACTGCACATTACACAGTTCTAGGTTTTAGGAGGGAGACTGGGCACTGAGATTGCGTAGAGTGCATCTCAGGCTTAGCTGAGGAACTCCTGAGCACAATATTCACTGGTGAGAAAACTTGCATAGAGGCCACTGGGAGATAGGATTACGCAGTTGAGACCATCAATGGTTTCTGTAATATGGGACCCTAGGAGGTAGGTCTGCGTAGTTTTCAAAGGCAAGACAGGACTGGGCAACAGAGGGGCTTGGGAGGACATGTCTGCACAGTTCTGGAGATTAGTGAGTCCTGACTGAGGGAGGACACTAGGGAGACACTTCTGCACAATTATGGAAGGTAAGGCATTCTTGGTTCTCTATGCATTGCAGGGTTCCAATAGGCAGGGAGGAAACTTGATGATTGATCTTGTGAAATGCATAGTTTAGGTTAGGCTAGGAGAAGCTACTCTGCAATTTTTGGGATGAAGACAATCTGCTCAACTCTGGAATTGCGCAATGCAACTGCTCTAAGGGATAGTGACTGCGCACTATGTAGTTCCAAGCAGCAGGGTTTCATCACTGAGGGTTGAGACTACGTAGTGCGTAGTTCAGTTGAGGTCCAGTGAAAGAGAGTTTCCTGGTCAGGAGGATTTTCATAAAAATGGTTGTGTGGGAGGCACGTGAACTTGTGAGGAACTTAAGATTGTGATCACACACTTAGCATACTCCGACGATAGGAAAACATAGACCGCCAGAACAACAAGACAAAGAATTATCCTCTATGAGACTGTCTAGAACAAAAAGAAACGAGTGCAACACTTGTGATAGGACTTAGGACAACCGTGACGACACTTGTGCAATAGTACTTAAAAAAATTTGTATGAGTGCGATAGATGTTTACATGGCTAGGAAAACTTGTATACACAAAGACCAACCTTCGAGGTCATTAGGAAGGTTTGCAAACATGACATAACAACCAAACATGCCAAAAGGTGACAATTGATCCAACAAGTGAAAGGGAGCAATACACTTAGAGGAAACACATGGAATGGATTTCAGTGCTTTCAACTATGCATGTCATTGAAGACATAATGATATGACAATGATAAACAGTCCTTCATGCTACACTAAGAGGTGTATTTAAAAAATGTGTGCTTTTTTTTCCATACCTACCCTCCAAAGGGTTATGCATCAGATGGAGTCTTCATGCAGTCCCGATCTTCTATCATACCCTGGGTTCCTTGGTCTCCTATATTTCCTCCTCAGATCCTTGAGAGTCATCTAGCATGTCATCCTTAGTGACCACTGAGAGACAATTTTACAGTTTAAGCAGGCAATGGCTACTGTGGGGTAAGGCCTTGGGAGGACACATCTATGCAGTTTTAGGAGGCAAGGTGGACTGGACAGCTAGGAATCCTAAGGGACAAAACTACGTAGCTTCTAGAGACAGTGGGTTTCGACTAAGGAAAGGACACTGGAGGAAGCCACTATGCATTTTTGGATGCCAAGGGAGGTTGGGCTTTCTATGCATTGCATGGTTCTAGCAGGCTAGGGAAAATATTGAGGGTTGCAGATGTGAAGTGCGTAGTTCAGGAAAGTTGGATGAGGCTAGGTTGCTAGGGAAACTCCATAATTTGGCTAAGTGCTGGATCACGAGAATCGATGTGAATAGTGATAGAACTTTACTACATCACACACTTAAACACTTAGTGATGCAAAATAGACCATCTAGAACATATAAAAATATACTTCGCTTAATGCAACAACCTTTGTGGTAGCTTACGACAAGTACGGCTCCAATGAGAGGCTTTGGGAGGATAAGGTGATACTTGTGCAAGACAGCATGAAATGATGTAAAACATGTATATGTGATGAGAACAACCCATTCTCCCAAAGATTTACCCTTGAAGCAACACAAAATTCCCTTTGCATGACAAGCGATAATCCCCATGACCATAGATGACACATACTATATAAAGATAAAAGCTTGAACGACTCTCAAGATTTAGGAAGGGAGCTTGAAATCATGAGTTTACCAATAAGGGACTAAGGAACGACCGATCATAGGATCCATAGTAGGCTCTAAAATTTGAGTGCAGACCAAAATTTTGGAGGGTGTTGCAGCTACTACAACGCTTGGAAACACACTGGTTGAATTCCAACTTCTCTGTCTTGGTTCGTTTTTAGTGCAAGGCCTTGGTCCTTCAGGGAGTATTGATTCATCGTGCAAATTACTTTGGCTTCTCCACTTACCTCATGGGTAGAAATGGTCCCCTTTGTACCTTCTCATTTGAACACAACATAAGATTCAACCAGATCACGATGTTTCGAATTGGGAAGGTGAGTATAGCTCACAAGCTTAAGATTTCCAGAGTATAGTTTTTCATCTCTAGTGTTGCTCCGCTGCCAACAGGCCTAGACAATACCCTAGTAGAGTCACGCAGGAACACAAGCATTGATCCATTGCCAGCGAGCCTAGACAGTACCCCGGCCGAGTTGCCTGCTTGACCTCTCTGCGCAGGAGGCCTTTCTCTTTTTTCACCTTTATTTATTTTTGAAATAAAATTATGCATCGACACTTATTTATTTTGGGGAAAAAGAGGAATCCTGACTTATTGAGAGCAGAGAGGTTGTTCCTTCAGAGAAGCACATAAAGTCCTCTTATTTAGGTTTTCTCGTTTAGATTTTCACCTTCTCCATTTCTATTAGTTGGTTAAGGTTAAAAACACCAAAGCAGAAAACTGAGTATAGGAATGAGGTTCCCATACTGGACACAAGTTCCTGGTTGGACCAAAGTTCTCCTTACGGATGGATCATATTTTCTATCAGAACTACATTGGCTAAAATATATAACCAATTACAAGGAAGCTAGACACAGGACTAGCCAAATGTTGTAGTGTCACAAGACTCTGTGAACTTCAGCCACATACATGCTTGGAAGCCACAAATAAGAAAGGCACAACAATTATTTGCATGATGAAATCCAAAATGAAAACTCAACAAAGAAGAAAACACAGAATGAAGAAACAAAATCAAAAGAGAAGAGAACAAAATGACTAAGCAAACATGATGCAGAACCAGAATAAGAAAACCATGACAACTACAGGGAGCGAGTGTAAGATGAGTGCAAGGAAAGAAAACGAAGATGCAACTAATCCTTCTCCTAACCTAACAGCTTGAAGGTCGGGATTATGTGTAATGAAATTTCCAGTGAAGCCACCGTGATTGTTCCCAACCTACATCCACAAAGATAGGAACAATTAAAATAGATCAAAAGTGATGTGCAACATAAGATATAAAAACTTGACAAACTTGCCCAAGAAAAGGAATGTCATTCCTGTAGGCAGAAATATGTGTCACAACTACTACTTTCACCCAATCCATATGTTTACCTTTTCGATGGATACCATTTTTCAAAAAACCTCGGAAGCATCTTGCATAGGTTTCCTCATCTAGACTGAGCTCCTTAGCAAGCGCGCTGAAGGATAGAAACTTGTTCTTTTCAACAGAGCTTTCCAAGTAATATTGTTCCAACCATTCAACAATTGGATCGTAAAATTCATTATGGCCCTCTTGAAAACCTCGAGATCTTTGAAAAGATGAATTTTCGATTCGAGAAGCGGGAACAAGATCGCGATGGAAATCTTGTAAGGAAAAAGATATCTGACCATTCTCAGCAGTCATGCCAAGATAGTGAGGGCCTACCATAACCATCAACAAAGGTTGAAGTGACTCACCTGCTTGACATAAACTTGAATAGAGATATGTTGAACAATGAAGATCACAAAGTGTGAAAAAATTGTCATTAGATGTGTTGATCAGAAAATTATAAGTTGAATAACAGTCACCCAAGACATAGAATTGGTTAGATGAGCTGATTGAAACATTAGGTTCTTGGTTTACAATGATCAAAGAAAAATCAACTTGAACAATCTTGTGAATTCTCTGAAAAATCACACCAAGTTCCTTGGGAGCTAGATATGACGAACCACCTTCCTGCAACTAGTGACCAATTGTACAAGCATCATAGTCATCAAAAGAGTTTAAAAGGGATGCTAGCACCATGAAAGCATGAAACCAGTTGAGGCATGGTGAATGGAGGAGAACTTGATTTGTGTCACACCTTGTGTATTGATTTTCGCTCAAGAGCATTTCTGGTGTGATGAGAGGACAAATTTGCAATGTATGATTCACAAGAAGACTGACGAGCTGACCATTACGGGAGAAATTTGATAAGTATGATTCTTGCAGGCAAGGATAGCCTTTGGGATGATCAACTTCACAATTCCATGAATTCATGAGAGCTGCACATTCCCAACCCAAGTTTGATGAGAGAGAATTGCATGAAGATGCATGGACTGCAACAAATTCGTGAATTCGGTCATAGGAAAAATCTTGAAAATATGAGAGGTCACAACCAGATTACCAAACATTTTTTACATAGGAATTCACATCAAGTGAAACCACGTAGATGGACAGATTGTGCGTGAGAAACCAGATCTGATTTAGTTCGGGGGGCTTACTAGAGTCGCGAGATCTTGACATAATCATCAATGGAAGTTGAAGTGCCTCAACTCCCTGGCAGTACCTGGAACTTTCCAGGATTGTAGTATCACATTTTAAAGCTTGAACCAGATCATGCATGGTTTTAGGGTGGTTGTTGTTGCTAATTTTAAAACTGCTCTCCAGACAATAGCCATCCTTGTCACAGGTTTCACATATTTTCCAGCTTCAACAACAATCAGACTACTCAATTGAAGAGGCTCTTCTTATAGTACATTCAAATATAAATGCATTGGTGAGATCTCATGAGTAAGCTGATTTGAAGATTTTTTTTTCATGCAAAAGAAGAGATGATGAGGGGTGGGAAAATTTCTCTATGCTTTGATTTTTTTTAGTTTTGTCATGGACAACCTCACCACCTTGTGTCAATCGAGGAGATAGCTCATCGAATGAATAAACTGAATCGCATGGAGTATCTCTATCATAAGTGGATGTGTTGTGAATGGTAGGACACAAAGGATAGCGAGGTGAAGGGGAAGTTTCGATATGAACACCTTCTTTGGCCAAAGCAGATTCTAGATCTAAATTAAAATCTTCATGAGGAATTGAAATATCATATGATGTGCTTGGGCATTCGTCACAACACACAAAAATATAATTATCATCATTGGAATGATTACTGCGCAAGGTTTGAGTTTGATTTAAAGAATTGATTGCACTAGAGTTTCCACGGAGATTAGAAGATTTAGAATCATTAAAAAATGGAAACTCGTTGTTTTTATGCAGAAGATTTCGAAATAGATAGGAAAAATTGAAAGTGTCCTCACCTTTTTTCTCCTTTACCTGAATAATGTGACTGCCTTGTACCTAATCGCAATTTGAGCCACTGGCTTGAGAATCAAGAGAATGTGAAGAACTAGCTGGTGAAGCAAATTGATCAAGCGGGTCATGGTACAAAGAGTCAAGTTGTGAAGAAGATAGAGGATAGTAGAAATTTGGATCATCCTTGAGATTAGAGTTGTGAATGGTAACGTCCTCTTGCGGAATGGAGGAGTGAGTGTTCATTATAGGCTTCATGAGCCATTCTGGAATTTCCTCCATTGAAGCAGGAAAAGAATGAGAAGATGGGTTGGAGATTTAATTCGCAGATTTCCCAATTTTACAATCACTGCAAGGAGGCACCCTCATTGGGACTGAAGAAGGAGGCGGACAAAGAACAAAAGCGGTAGTAGGCTCTTCCTCTATGATTTGAGGTGCCTCATGATTCACAAGGGTTTGGGAAGTAGAAAAATCGGGAGGTTCATGTTCACCGTATGAAGAGACAAGAACCAAGCACTCAAACTCTTGTTTCAAGAAATCCCAGTTCAAATCATCTTCCATAATTTCATAGCAAAGGTGAAGGAATCGATTAGAAAAATTCTCAACTGATTCGTTAGGCTCCATTCTTAAGATATTGATTCTTCCACAAACATCTCGGTAGTTATACTTATCAAAGGCTTGATGGAGCTCCCAGAGGAACTGATGAATGGAATGGATGGAAGCAGGTGGCAAGGCATAGCACCACCGATTAGCACAACCTTCAAGGGTGAGGAAGAAAAGCACGCAAGAAAACTCTTCATCATCGATTTCATAAGGTTTGGAAAATTGAAGAAAGTTGGAAATGTGCTCGATTATGGACGTTCCATCCTCACCATCAAACTTTAACTGGGACAAGTGATCAAGAAGCTCATCAGGGAGCAAAAATTGATAAAGGGAAAAATTGGAGAAACACCCCGGGAGTAAGATTTGTGTATGAGCCATTTTAGATAAGAGATTCAAACCAAATGCAACAGGCTCAACTTGTCATCTGGCCCTCCTTCTAGCGCCATTTTGTTGACAATGCTAGAAATTTGTCAACCAAGGGGATCTCCCCATTATGAATTCCCAATTAGACCTCACTTCGTTTGGTATAGGAGTCCCATCAGTTATAAAGGCCCGGTTTCCAAATGCTCAAAGATCTGCCTTGGCTCTAGCTATCAGCACGTGAGAGTGATGTGATGGGATCTTCGAACAAAAAGGTAAGTGTCCTTGGCAAGTCTGCAACACAACTATGTCAAAGTTCTCTTACTACAAAAGGGGGAAGAAAAGTGAGCCTCTAAGTGAGAGGTAATAGTACCACCCATGAAGAGACACACGCGAACTAGGAAGGTTTTTCCATCATCCAGCAGCATAGTCCACAGTGGATGCGACAGTTGTTAAAACCAAAGTACAGGGAAAGATCCATCCACCATCCAGCGGAATATTCTGCAATGGATGTGACGGTCGTTATAACCAATGAGCGAGAAAGGTCTATCTAGTATCCCACAGAGTAGTCCACAAGGATGAGACAATAGTGATAACCAATACAGCACATTCCCAACAAGGTAAGCACTAAAACAACTGAAATAGTTCAACTATATTAGTACATGTGGAACAAACATGAATTACAAATGCTCAAAGAATAGTCTTACAAACATCCATAAGTCATGCATGGAAATGTGTTGGCTTGAACATGCTTCTATATTAAGAAAAAGCTCCAAGACACATATTTACACCATACATCACTAGCCCCAGTAGTGGGACATTGGAGCCACTCCTCACTCCTCAAAGAACTGAATGAACCTTTATATGCTTTGTGGGAGGAGCCAAGTTGAAAAATTCCTTCTTCATACAATGACAAGGATATATATAACCAAGGGTGATGCTTGACCCTTGTGATTCTTGGACTACCCTCATGACTGTTCGACTTTCTATCGTTCTTCATATTAATGTGTGTCCATTGGACTATCACTTTAAATTACATTCAATTTACTATAGACATGGCCCATAATAGTGATGTGGCCTTTGAAAACTCATGACATGACTTGACATGACACTACTGACATGGACTAGCTTGTTGAGGTGGTGATGTCAAGTCGTTGTTGATGTTGAGTGATAAATGTGTTCTTGGATGTACTTTCTCCGGATAGCTTGATGATGCAAGGTCTTCAATGGTATTTGTTCTTGAGAGGTGGTTGCATGCATGTGTTCCCTTTGCTTGTACTTGGTAAGCTTCTTTTCTCGTCCAGATGTAAGTGAGTCTTCTAGCATGTTCACTCCTTCTTCTCCTTCTTCATCATCTCACCATTATCTAACAATGTACATGTTCCTACAATTCACTCATGAAGGGACAACCTTGTTACACAAAAATATCGTCACCTTGATTATTTGCAGTCGGTGTAGGTCTATCACCACCTATACCAGCTTCCTAAGCAAGTCTTAAACCTCAGCTCTTCAAA